>VZTJ01005670.1:918911-973642 GCA_013397795.1 Orthonyx spaldingii | reverse complement strand
AAAAAAAAAAAAAAAGAGTATTTAAAAAGCACAAAAGTCTCAGGAAGAGGAGGGAGGTGGAGCTTCAATTCTGGTTTTAGTGCAGTTTCTCCTGTAGATGAACTTACATTTATTCTCTCTTCTTTCCCCCTTCCCCTGCTGTCTTGCAGCAAACGTGTGTGACAACGAGCTGCTGCACTGCCAGAACGGAGGGACCTGCATCAACAACGTGCGGTGCCAGTGCCCGCCGGCCTACACGGGCATCCTGTGCGAGAAGCTCAAGTGCGAGCGGGACCCGGGCGGCTGCAGCCAGAGCTCGGGCCGGGGGCCGCTGGCCCCGGGGCCGCTGCCGCTGCTGCTGCCGGCCCTGCTCGCGGCACGGCGGCTCCGCGGCTGCTGAGCCCGCCCGGTGCCACACTCGGACTGCTGCACGCCCATGTGCCGCACGGAAACGGGACACGGTCCAGGCGTTCGCTACTGGAACCCAAAAAGGGAAAAAAAGAGTAAAAATAACCGCATACAAACTGAGAAGGCCGAACTGAACCAAGCCATATCAATCAGTTACAGACAGGGCTGCGAGTCACGACTGTTCACCTCTGGCTCCAGACACGCTGGCAGCTGCCTGTTCTGTCAAATCAATCAGCGCTGGCTGCAGGACTGAAACGGCTTTGACAGCCCTCGGAATGGGAAGAGAATTCCAACAACATTTGCTACTCCTCTCTGGTGCGCTACTGTACCTCCGCCCGGTGTGTGGACCGACCAAACCAAGGCATTCTTTGCTGTCAGTGCATTGTGGGTATAAGGAAATCTGTAAAAGCTGCCATATTGGCCTGCTTCAGTCCCCAAATCCTTCCCAACCTGTGCTTTAGTGAACGTTGCTCTGTAACCCTTGTTGGTTGAAAGATTTCTTTGTCTGATGTTAGTGATGCACATGTGTAACAGCCCCCTCAATAAAACTCAAGCCAGTCATATCCTTGTATACCTTAGCAGCACTGCATCAGTAAGATGCTGTGTTCACCTACTGTACAAGAGTGGCTATAGGACAAAAAGTGTATTTATCCTTTTGTATTCAAATGAAGTTATTTTTCTTGAAATAATGTACAATGTAGATTTTTTGTATTATTGCCTATTTGTGTTACCAGACAATTTATTAATGTATTTAATTCTAATCAGATAAGAGAAAACTATTACTTTTTATTTAGTCCTTTTCTTTTTCCTTTCATTTAATTGTGCAGAGATTTCTCTGTATGGGCAACGTGCTGGCATCAAAGAATATCAGTTTACATATATAACAAGTGTAATAAGATTCCACCAAAGGACATTATAAATGTTTTCTTGTTGCTTTAACACTGGAAGATTTCAAAGAATAAAAATTCCTGCATAAACAGTTCCAGGATGACGTATTGCTATTTCTTAAGGCCTTTTTAGAAAACAAACAAAGTTTATTGCTTTACCATCTAGCATGTGGGAGAAACCCAGAAGTGGAAATTACATCATAATTAACCTGGCTTTAATTTTACTGCTGTCACATTTGCGAACTTAAAATGTAAATGTTTGATTGAGAAAGATTTCATCAAATCCCAGCCTTGAAAAGGGTATGCAAAGTTTAATAGTTCTCATCTTTGTTCTCTCAATCACAAGCATTATTTCAAAACTAAATTACAAGGTATCATAGAAGTTGGTCTTTAATTCTTACCTTTTTTGTGGATTCTGGCAATAAGCAGATAGAGCCACAGCTTATACGGTTTCTCCAAAAGCTTCATTGAAAAGATATGTTTATATATGTACTAGTCTGCTTAAGAATTGCAAAAACAGCAGCAATCACAAAAAAAGCACCAAGATTTAACTTTTAATAAAGTCAGGTTTAATATTTAGAAGGACTGTCAAAATATACAGCAGCGAGTAGATAAAAAGTGCTGCTCCAGCAAATAAAGTTTGTTTCAAGTATCGCCCAAGGTGTAATAAATTCTTGTTACTGCCTTTTATTAGGCCAATTACCGAGTGTGACAGAAAAGAATAGCAAGACCAGAGAGGCAAGCCAAAACCACAGCAGTGTTTCAAAGTCCTGGGAAAAAACAACAAAATCTAAAGGTAGCAAGACTGTGTGAATTCATTTCCTGGCAATTTTCATCATAATGGTTATAAATATTTTACCAACATAATAGCCTAGTGTGGAAAACAATTAATCAGCAAAAGAAAAATTCCTGAGAGAAATAAATTCTACCTGGCTGCCTCTTTCAAATGGTGAACAGCAGAATTTAGGGCACTGCTTTCTTGGAGAACCTCTTTCCGCTGAGGAAGCAAGTTTTGCAGGACAGGACCCAGCCTCCAGAAGTGGGTAGGAAAACCAGGTCTTCATTTCTAAAAAGAAATAGGATTCTGAAAGAATACTAAGAAGATGCTGATGACATCGAGCTGCTGCCTCTTCAGGCTGTCGCCCTGACCCTTCATCCTGTAGAAAGTTCACTGTTCACACTTGCCCTTGTTTGTGGGCTAAATAAGGCAGAGGTAAATGAAGTGCTTTGCTGGTAGCCAGCCATGGCCTACATGACATTGCAGGTATATTATAGAAGTATGTACAGAAAATAAACAGAAAAGTATATTGAGCAGACTCAAGGAGGAATATAAATGCTAATACAGGTGACATACAGAGGTGGAGACTACCTATAATTAAGTGGATTTCTGATATTATAACGGGGAATTTAAATTTTCTTATATTACCGTAGACCAAATTCAGATTGTGTAATTATTGGAAAAGATGTGCTTTAATTGTCATTATAAACTCAAGGCTTTGTGGAAGTGCTAAGTAAGCATGTTATGCACATTTGGTTAGAAGGGATTCTGCCAGCAGTGCTGAAGTATAATGAATATAAGATCACAATCAACTCAGCTACATTTCAATTTCAATACTTAGGATCTTCTAAACCAGGGCAGAGAATATGGCTTTCCATGTATTTAGCTACCATTTCATGCATTTTATCCTCCCTCACCTATTAATAAAATTACAATTTTATACAGGAATACATTCAGTGGAAAGTCTTCTTATCAATCGTCCTTTTCTTCTTTTTCCTCTAAACTCCACAGAACTTTACTAAATGAAAATTTGAGTTTCTGCCATTGTATTCCAAGTGCATTTCTAAAATTATGTGTGCATCTTTGAGAGAGGTTTACAGCATTCAGCATTGCTTTACCTGCATTTTTTTACTTAATTCAGTGTAAAATGAAGGCAGAAGTTGTTCCCAATTTCAGAAGCTGTGAAGAACAACAGATTCTTTTTCCTGAGCACACGGTACGATCCCTCCATGATAACATGCAGTCACGATGTCTGCTTTATTTTTCACCAGGAAATATAGACCCCTTCCAACATATGTCAGTTTCTTGGTCTGGGTATCCTCCCCCTGTGAATGGCTGTAAAATAACAACAATTCATGATACTGGAAAAGGGCAACCCAATCCCTAGCCTAGGATTTCGGTTCTGTATCAAAAGGCAGCAAAAGAAACCTACTATGGAATTATTATTTTCTGTCTGATATTTCTTTCCTGGAAGGTTTAGCATCCAAGAACTGACCAGGCTTTAGATTCCTTAGCTGTCCAGATTATGGTTCAGAACACAGTGGCCTTAAAACTAGCATTCATCTTTCGATTTA
This sequence comes from Orthonyx spaldingii, assembly GCA_013397795.1. Lineage (NCBI taxonomy): Eukaryota > Metazoa > Chordata > Aves > Passeriformes > Orthonychidae > Orthonyx > Orthonyx spaldingii. Next base: position 970,016 of record VZTJ01005670.1, on the reverse strand, counting down.
TTCAGTTATATCAGTTCCAGTTGCTTTGCTAAATCAGTCAGTCCTAGTCAACTTGCTATTCTTGTGTTTGTACCTAGAGAATTGGGTCTGATCCAGGATCCACATGTGTTTAACATCTGATGACAAGGTGTTGCTCCCTGACAAGAGAACTGCAGAAATTTCCACTTCACACTGGCCATCTTTCTCACAGAAAAATTAAGAGAGAGGCATCTCTCTTCATGCTACCTACATGTTTCAAAAACAAACTATACAAATGGAAAAAAAAAAATCTATTCACATGTAAAATGACCCCAGATACTGCCCTCAAAAAATAATTGATCTAATAGTTTATCATGACTGAGCCACAAATGAGAAGTTATTTCCTGTAGTGAACAGAACAAAAAAATAATGTGCAAAAGACTCCTCGAATTTAGAAAGAGCTCTTCTGCTTGCATATAATTTTATACATCTTTCTCATAACTCTGAGATGCCAGGGGGATTTGTTATAACCTCATTGGGATTCTAGGTTTATTAAACCATTGAATTAACTAGATTCATCCATGCATGCGGTTTATTCACCTGTGAGAAATGTGAGTAATATTTTTCACAGAATATGCAAGACCAGATTTGCAGGCAACCTTCAGCCTAGCATTCATGTTTGTCCTTGCAAATGCAAAGTTACAGATGTAAATATTAAGACATAATCAATTCATTCCCAAGAAAAACTGTAAGTTTAATTATTTATGGACGCAAACATTTATCCACTACAATGAAGATCTAGTCTTATAAACTGGAAATTTTATATTAACCAGCAATACCTTTCCCACCCTCACACAGTATCAGAAAGAAGAGGATATAAGTATATGCAAAACAAACAAGTGGAACAGCAGCACTGAGCACCAGATGGTGCATTTCATTTAATGAAATGAAAGTTCAGCACCAGAGCAGTATGTTCACCAAGACACCCTTTTTTGCCATAATATGCAACAGATAAAATTCCAGTACAAAGCATATGTTTCCCTTTATTGTTTTTCTGGCCGTCATTATCTATACAGACACAAACATATAGACAATGATATACTGCTTGAGACATTTTACAGCCTCAGATAGTACAGAGAAGACTAATTTATGCAATCGAGACCTAAACAGATTGTAAAGGCTTCAGGCTTCAATTTCTGCACACACTGCTATCCAATGCTCATCTCTGAGGAGGACTGAGATACAGATCACACCATGGAATGCAGTGAATGGGAGTCCCACAGCAGGCAGAGGACTCAAGTGCCAGCCTAGTTCGAGAAAGCACCACAGCAGGGCTGGCCCTGCTCCTGGCACCAGGGGCACATCTCACCCGGGGACATCCCAGGCATCACTCCCCCACCAAAGCCTTGGCAGCTGTGTTTACAGATGTGCTTGTTCCAGTTCCAGTTGCTAAGACCCCTCCAAAGTACCCAGTGCTGCCCAGTGGAGCTGCTGGACACATGGGCAAGTCTGCTGTTGTCACTGGAAATGCACTTCTTTGTACTAGAAGCAAACTGTTGTTGAGAAACTGAAGTCATAGCAATGTTTTCTGGGAAAAGAGGGTCAGAGGTCCTCTCATTTGAGAAAATGAGACTGGTTTGGGATGAGTATTTTCCATTTCTCATATAGTGTAATTTTCACCCGAATGCTCTGTGCAGGTATTTGTGACATCCAAGACCAAATGAGTAAATTCTAACATTTTTATATATATCTGAACATGAGTGATCATGAATGAACAGAAAAAGAAAAAAAATCTGATTTCTGATTCAGCTCCATTGAATTAATGGATTTTCTTTAATAATTTTTTTTTTTTGTTAGGACATCCGTTGCTTGGAGATTAACACATTCTCTACATTCAGAAGTGCAACACCATTCCTCCACAAAACTACCAAAACCACCTGCTGAGATGTAAATCATTCAGGCCCTTCCTCTGACAGTTTGTGAGAGTATATTCTAAGTTCCCTGGTTTTAAGAAGCCTTGACCTAGCTGATGCTTTCACATCTCTCAGTGGCTGTATTCAGTGTTACCTGAACAGATAAATGAAAACATTACAAGCCTTGTACATCTACTGGCCACATGGTTCACATTGCATCTTCAAATAATTCTAAATGTAAAATCAGTGACTGCTGCCTATATTAGTTGTTTGCAACTGACAGTACCAAGAAATCTCCTTCAAAGGCTTGGGTCCCTTTGGCTGGATTCTGCAAATGCATTGTATGAAAAAATGTATTTGCTTGCTCTAACTAAGTAAAATACAAGGCTAAGTCATTCTTACAAGATTCTAATGACACTCAAAGCACTTCCATTTATCACAATTGAGATACTTCAAAAACCCTCAAAGAAGCTACAGTAGGGCTAGACTTTTATTCTCTACAGTCTATAAATGTTCAGACACTTCAGGTATCTTTTAACAGAGATGAGGAAACTGATTCAGAGAGGTAAATGAAGTTGCCTGAAACAACCCAAAAAGCAGCTGGCAAAGTCAAGGAACAAATTCACCACGCTCAAGCTTCACAGCACACTGAATATGAATGAAGTGTTACACTGCAAGAGTATTGAAAACTCCTTGGTAGTTTTGGTTACAACTCCCACTATGTATAGCATCAGTATACACATAATGCAATATTTCTATGCATAACCTGTATAACTAATTAGAAAATACTACTTCACACCGCCTCATTTTATGAGGATCAAACCAAATTTGTTCTCACAAGTAACAAGCAAGACAAACAGATGTATCCCAAATGGTGTGAAATTATTCCTTGCCTGAACAGGTAACTGTTCTTACTTAACTTAATTCTTTCTTAACTTTCTTAAGGGTTATGAATGCCAAGATCATAAAGAAGGTAGTATTTCTGTACCAGTATTTTAATGAGGATTAACAACATACAGTACTTGATAAATGAATGATAGCAATCGTGTTTTTAACTATCATGATATCTCATAAATTATTTCCTATAACTTAGTATTAGTCATCTCAATTGCAGGAGAATTTAATGCATTTACAAAAATGCACTAATAAATTTAGACAAGTACTAAAATAACTTATTTTATTGTTTACTTGTTGCTGGTTTTACTGACCTTATGCATAATAGGTCTATTACATTGTTCTTGCAGAACAGACCTGCTAAATATATGCCCAGCTCAAAGTTATGTATGCCAAAACCCAGTAAGCTAAAACATAAAGACAATCACATTAATAAGTTGAGATTTGCTCATCTAATAGAACTAAAATGCATTCACAGGAAATGGAATTCAAATATTAAAACAACATCTACAGCTTCACAGGGTAGAAACCTTAAAGGTTAAACACAGAAATGAAGGTTGGAGCCCACACTGCAGAAACAGGTTACTGAAGATGCAAACCAGCAAGATCAAGATGAAGTAGAACTAAAAGTGTTGTTCTCACTACCAATCAGACACAAATTTTACCTCAATCCAAACAGAAGTGTATATGAAAGGTATTAGAATCCAAAGGGAAACAAAAAGGGAAAAAAGTCCACTTTTATCAAGACTTACAATATTAGGGGAAAACCCAACATCAGGAGGAGAAAAAGAAAGAGAACATAAGCTGTGCCCAGGCTAAAAATATGCTAGAATCTCAGGGGAAAAGCCAGTTTAGGTACTACATACATTCTCATGAATCAGTAGGCACTGAATTTAGCATTATAATCTCTGATGTGGAAATTGCAGGACTTGAGCCTCTCACAGACAGGACAGTCATCACTCGAGGATTTCACCTTCAGTCCAGGTGAAACAGTGCTCACTTAACTGCTGGAAGAGCCCAGGCCCATCAGCACCACCTCTGCTTTGCCTCTGCTCCAGCTGTGCACTTAGCACAAGTGTGGCCATCTAGTCCAGATGTTCATGAAGCAGATGCTTCTCAACACTTCAGGCCACAGCAGAGTGAGCGCAGTGCAGGAAGAATCCCCTTGCCAGGATCTGTGTGATGCCAGCAGTTACATTTGCTCTTTGCCACACACCTCTGAAATCCCTAGAAGTAACTCTTATGAGGACACAGAAAATTAAATGTGTTCAGAAGAGAATATTTTCCCTCCAGGCCTTCTGCTGGCATCTGCAGTCACCACGTACGACAAGGGACTGAAAGGCCCTGGATGGCTACGCTGACTCACTGGATGCATGTCTTGCTAACAGCTCTTACCTCTAATTACTGTTGCGTGGAAGGATGGGAGAACTGGCATGTAGAACACCCTGGCAGTTACATTTATTATACTTCTTTATTTTGCCATACCCCAGCTTGCTTTCTTCACTCATGTCAGAGTTTTTTCTATGCCCTCATAAATGATATTTCTTACTGTGCTCTGCAGATCTCCCACGGGCACTAAGTAGGTGGATTGGTACCTATGAATTAGACTTGGCAGTGCTCTTTTGCCTTCCCAGATCTGGGAGAGGCACAACGACTTTTACAATTCGCTCATTGAGTAGGATGTAAGGAACGATGACTAAACTATGTAGATTGAGTGCTGAACAATTTTTTGACAGCTTTCTCGTTTACTGACAATATCTACCATCAGGATATCTCCCAGACTGTACTGAGGTTAGCCTCTTGACACTGCTGCAAAGCAGGGAAGCATGTTATTTCCATTTTATTCACAGGGACTGAAGCTTGAAGATGCCGAGAGACTTGCAAACTCAATTACAGAAAAAGAGATTAATTCTGACACCCCGTCCAGCGCAATAAGTACTGAGACCTACAGTTCCATACTCCATCCAAATTACACAAATCTGAAGTTAAATCGTCTCCCATCTGCATGTATTTGCCACCCACTTACTTCAGATTATCCCATCCAAGTCTATTTTACATTACACCTCCCAAAACGTTGGAGTTTCAATGTTATGATGTTTAACTCACACATGTGATTTTGCTGGTTTGTTGTTTTCTCTTTGGCACTTCAGTTCAAGGCTAGAAGGAAACCACAACTACTGTTTTGTGAAGGGATGTTATATATGAGTCAAAGTAGTTGGAAGCATTTTAACCATCTGATAAATTAAAAGACATGCATATAGAAAAACAGTAGAGCACTACAATTCTCTTCCAAAATGAAGAGATTGTTATGGGGTTTCTTTCCATCCTCCTTGTCTGATTTTTATTTAACTGGGTATATTACAGCTCACGTAATAATAATATTATGACTTGATAAATACATATAATATCTTTGATAGCTTGAAATACCTATAGCTTAGGCATTTAATTTCTTCTAAAAATGTCTAGATACTGACCCAATTAGATTTTGATACATAGGTATTTCTTGCTTACTGGAAATCTGGTAGCAAAAAGACTTTACATTTTGAAAAGGCTCATAAATATATATTGAATTTAATTTTTTAATACACTAAATCCATTTTCCTATTGTTTAGTTGGTTTGCTGACTGCTTGAGAGAAATATTTGCTCTAAATATTTTTGTTTTGTACAGCTAATTAGTCCATAAATCAGTATGTTGTAATATGGCAAAGATTACCCTTGAGCCAATAGAGAACAAGCAATTGAATGTACTTTGTAATTCACCCATCTCCAATGTCCCTGTATTTTCTTCTGCTGCTTTCAAACATTGCCTTGCCACTCTTTTCTCTCTTCCTATTCTTCAAATGTACACGCCACTTTAGCCAATAAGCATGATTTGTACTTAAACACCAGATTTTTCCTGTGTTTTGAACCAAGCAGAGTGGGCTGACAAAGTACATAAATAAATAACTGGATTATCACAGAGTAATCAGTGATTCTGTAGTAGGAATTTCTACATGCTTTCCATTTTCACATTACTAGGACCATTTCCTGATATTAAAAGTATGTCAACTCTTAAGCCAAAAAATGTCTCTAAAAGAGGGGACTCAAAAACTGTAAATGTAAAATTCCTGTAACAGATGTCATATGCTGAACTTGGGGCACGTACTTTAATAACACCAAAGTCCTCTTCACTGTATTTTTTTCTTCCTAAGTTAGAATGCCAATGTTATTCTCCTCAAATGGCTTATAATGGCTAGGATGAGGTAGGATTGCTCTGAGGGAGCTGTATGCTCTTGGTCATTCAGGCCTCTACAACTTTAAACCCAAAACACAAAACCCAAAGAGACAGACAAAAAGAGACAGGCATGGCTTTGTCATTATTTCAGAGACTTCAGTTCTGAGTGGTAGTTCTTGTGTGGCAATTAGTCAGCAGCCTTAGTACAGCTGCTAATGGAGATGTGCACGCTGATAACAAAAGCTATCAGTGGTTTTTTACCCAGCTGTCAATCTCAGCAAAGGAAGCCAAGGGAAAGTGAAATGAAGATGGGCTAACCCTGCATATCTCAAAAGCAGGCCTTAGAGAAAGAGGAAATAGACTTACAAAACACTCTGAGAAAACACAGAACTTCAGGGTGTATCTATTCTGTGGACAATTATGTTTCATTCTCCAAGGACTGACCAGTTTTGCATTCGTTAAAAACCTGTTCCAGAATCCATTAAATGCAAAGGAAAGCCTCACCTTGATTTCAACAAAACAGAATTAGGTTTTAAATTAGATTGAAAAATAATTTCAGGAAAAGAAAAAGTAATCCCTTAGGCATTATCTCTCTGATCCTACTATAATCTGCAGCATTTGTACAGTTCCATGTACTATTTATTGTGCATTATTCTATTGCAGCACTTAAATTATTCTCATTTGAATGTTTCCACAGACCCAGCAGTTCTGGTGACAAATGTCTTAATTTAAGATGCTGGTCTGTATGGCAGGCACCATTTCTATCCAACAGAGAAAGGAACTCCCTAGCCGAAGCTGTTTTCACCAACAATTTGTTTGCCAGCAGCATGTTTTCCTGTTTAATCCGTGTTAACATTTTGTTCTGAGTTATCCTAACTGGCATGTATTCTATCTGATAAACATCTCCTGTTCTCCCTCATGGAAACATTATTTATTTATGACATTATTGTTACAGACAACTAAACAGCCAAGAGGGAAACACATTTGCTTTTCTACAAATACCTGCACATGCTGTTAAAACTGCATCATTTTTCTTATAGAAACATTTAAAATTTGGTAAAAGGCTTCCCAGGATGTCTTTGGTATCCACTGAGAACAAGGAACAGAGATAGACACATGAAGCAGTACAAAAGCAGCAAGGGTTCAGGAGAACACAAGGAAAATAATGACATTTCAGGTTGTGAGGCTGATATATGAAACCTTCTCCTTTCCAGCCCAATTTGTCATGACTCCACGACTAAGTGAACTAAATGGACTTGAGATAAAAAGATTCAAATCAAGAGTCTCGAATTCATTCATGTTCCCTGTATCTTTGCCAGCACAGGAGCTGGCTGCTGTATTATTAGGAGACCAGTACCTAGACACACACAGTGTGAGCCAACACCAAATGATCTCTGTCAGAGGTCACAGTCTGCCCCAGGCTGCTTCATGAGTGACACAAATTAAGAAGGAAGAAATAGTGTAAATCAAAAATTACCAAACGCCTGAGAAGCAAATAGCCTCAAATTCCCTCTCACTTCACCAGTTAGTACCTCAGTGACAAAACCTACATCTGTTTCAGAAATTACACCAGAAGTTGTAATGAGTCATCAGTTTGAGTCTGCACTACATGGGACTGACCATCTTCCACTTCTTTGAAGTTCCTATTCCATCCAGGTCTGTATTTTACCCACATGGGAAGATTTCAGTGTGTCTACCTGTAGTTTTCCCACCTTCTTTCTGTGTTATCTTTGTCTAAAAGTGCAAGGTTCTTTACCACATACATGTCTTCAAACTTTGTGACACATTTCAAGACATAACACATATCCTCAATTGTTCTTAACTGACATGTCTTTGCACCTTGTCACACTGGGCTAGGAAATTTTCACATACAGAAAGGTTAGTCTCTGCACAGGCTCAAGTCAAAGGAGCAAAACAACAAAACCTGGAAAAATGCAATACATGGACTCTAGACAAGCAGAACAAAGGCTGTCTTTAAAGATGGGCTCAGCTACAGGTGTATTATGTAAGTAAATCACCAAAGTAGAAAATTTTTAGTTTAGCCCCTAAAATTTTCCACTTCACACCACTGCTCCTGAGAACAAGTCAGGTTCTGGTTAGTGAGTCTTGCCTGCTTAATGTCTTACAAAAGAGCAGGTCTTCCAAAACTCAAAAGAACTAACCCCCAAACAAACAACAACTTCTCCTCCTCCCCTGCATAATCTAGAAAAACGTCCTGTTCCTAACACAGCTTAGAACTTTATAGACTTCTTTGAACAGTGCTGAGCAAGTGGAGGTAGTATTTATAAAGCCTTCTTAGAATCACACATTGGTTGCATTTGCAGACTCATTATTCACACAGCTCCACTCCCAGTTGAAGACAGTGGGGCCATTGACTCAAAGGACAAGAGGCCACACTCCAAATCCTTGCACCCAGTGAGAGAACTGGGCACGGTGCAGACTTTATTCCTAATCACGTCTTAGCACAAAGCAGGAAGGGCTGAGAGTCTTAAATAATTCTACGCAAAGTCTTTGGGCTTTAGAAAGAACTGACTGACTTCTTTAGCAGCCTTTAAAAATCCAGGATTTCATCGTTACCCTCACCATCCTTTTCACTTACACAGACACGCAGAGCACTCTAAGCCCAGCACTGCTCCTCAGCCTGACATCTCGTGGCCGTGAGGGACATAGCACTGCCGAACCAAGCACCATCCCCACACACAGGAGCGGACTGCATAATTTAAGCAAACACAAAACAGCTCTTGAGCAATGCAAGACGATTATTTCATTTAATTAGATGCGATGTGGTGTCAGCATCACCTGATAAAACCAACTGGCACAGAATTGTAAAGGTAAGCCACAGTTACAAATAATGCAGAGCTTTGGTTAACCAGACTACAGCAGATGATATTTTGCTTAAAACTATAAACCTATCTAATCTGAAATAAGGGTTTCTGGAATATCTGCAGTTATTCTTTTGATACTACTAAATACGAGTTTGATTTTTGCCACAGGAATGAAACCACTCAGGCTGCAAGAGCTGAATATGAGTGCAGCAGGCTACATGAAGAAAATTAATGCCTTCTCAGAGAGGAAGAGAAATGAGGAAACAAAGAGTGTGTTTACCCACATACATAGGCATAGCATGGTACATGCCTGGCAGGGGAGAGAGGGGAGGTACCCATTTTACGAAGAGTAAGTGCTGCTTTCTTTTCCTAAAAAAGTTGTGGTATTGATTCATTTTCAAAAGAAAAACAACTTGAAACTCGAGGGAAGAAAAAGATTCTTTCTTTTAGGAGGATTTGCTGCACTGTCTGAAGAGGTTTGACACTCACCTCCTGTTCTCCTTTTCTGGCATAGAGAAGAACAATCAAGCAATAACACAGAGAAAATAATTTCTGCAGTTTGATTAGTTTCCACACCAGATGTTCCCACATATATTCACATCTCCCCAAATCTCTTTCTCCAGCCAAGAGTGTGTGCAGCTGCTACTTCTGTAGTCAACACCAAAGCCATTTAACAGAGTTATTAGCACAGGGTTTACATTATAGATCCCACCACTCTTCTCTAGGGGTCTGCTTCTGTTGGCATTGAAGCTAAGGCATCATTGCACTCATTATCTTCAGAGAGAGCCAGACAACATTGCTGAATTTTTTTTTCTACTCTGTTACAAACCTGCACTTTCACCTCTTCCAGCCCATGGTTTCCATTTCATTTTCTTGCTGGTACTGTAAGGCTGTGCAGCTGTTCACTGGCCAGCTCTGGGTTTTCATTCTTTGTGAAACGGGTTCCAGTGGCAAACAATTTTAAGAACCACTATAACAGGTAAGAACTGTTGCCTGCTTGTTAATTAAGCTTTAATTACCATGGAGTTCAAGAAATGGGAAGTACAAAGTTGCATCTCATTAATGTACCACTGACTGAATAAACCTCAAAGGTGGACATGAAGGTTGCCAGATGATGCCAACACTCATGGGTTCAGGGAAAATCCCCCAGGGCAAAGAGTGGCTGGAAAGCCAGCCCCCACCCCCAACTCTCAAATGGGCACATTACAATAAATTACAGCTTCTGTTCACTTGGGGAAAAAAATGTTCTTACTTAATACTGACAAAAAAAAACTGCCACAGCCTTTGAGCTCTGGGATTTGTTCTAATTGCTCTGGTTGTGAGTGAGAGGCTTCCTGTAACATGCAAAAAAAAGAAATATTTACTACCCCTTCATATCTTATTAAGAAGGCAATTATATATATTTGCATTTCTAGGAACTCAGTATCTGTACAAATTCTGCAGCCACTTTGTCTTCACAACTTCTGTATCTTGTTGCAGAAGATACATGTGGAATTTTTTCATTAAGCATTTATGCTTTTTTGATGCAAATTAAAGGTGATCTGAGGTGGAAATATGCTGGTGGAAGCATTGCAGTAACAGCTGGGAAGAAATCATCCTGTATACTCACAGTGCTGTCCATGGGGGTTTTTTGCCGTTGGGTTCTCAGAGTATGCATCTGAGGACCAGTATTGCCATGTGGATGAGCATTAAAGATGAATAAAGGGCACTGGTTATGAGCTGAAAGCTCTCACTCTCCAAAAGGGACATTTTCAATGTGCAGATGCTGGGTTAGCTAGATTGCCTTAGATAACTAAAGCATAAATAAGGAGCACTACTTTTAGAAGGCGAGTGACTGCAGGAACTGGTGAGCAACCATGTGATTTGAGAAGGAGGAGGATGGTCTGTTCCTACCCTGACCTCCCTGTAAGGAGACAAGACGTGGTGCTGCACTAGACCCACACAGTGAGGCTGCTTGAGTGCTCACAGACTGCCACAGGCCTGGGTAGGGACCACCAGCAAGTAGGAAGGTACATGAAAATAAGACACATTGATCAAGTAGTCAGAGAGGCCTGGGACATGCACAGGGATATGCACGAAAGATTAGCAAAGCCAACCCTCTCACTCAGAAAGGCTCCAGCTGATAAGCCAAGGATCTCTTCAGGGCAGTGGATATCGTATGAGTCTCCTGAAGCCTTACAGGGAAGTTACAGGTACAACTAGCTCAGGTAATTAGATGTAAATTATCATATTGTTCATTGGACTTGAAATGTCATAAAGTTTAATCATCCTCCTGTGGTGACTGGTATTCCAGTAGACAAATTTTGTGTAAGACCAGGCAGAAATGAAAAGGACCCACAACATAAAATCGTCCATTGTTTGCCTTCTCCTGGTTAAATGAGCAAAGAAGGGCAAAACAGCAAAGAATTCAAGGCAAATTACATGGCTAACAATGTCTGTATACTAATCATTGAGAACAGAATTAACACAGGCATCCATATTTAGCATGTAAAATCTTGTTTTCCTGAACTTTCATGGGTTCTGCCACTAACTTCAATGTAGCCACAATTTTATCCATAAAAATGTATCAGGTCAAACAGTGTCAAAAAATGGGCAGATGTTAAGATGTGAGGAACACTGCTTATTTCAGTATTAAATACAAAATTTGTGTTGAGAATTTTTTTCTTCATAAGAAAATACAATCCATTTGCATCATACCATCCCAGTAGGTTCTTCCCCTCCCTCACGCACAGCTGACTGTAACTCCCACTCTTCTTGTTATAGGAGAGAAAATACAAGGGCCTCTTTCAGCTGCATTAGTGGAACTGGATTTTTAAAGCTCCAAAGATGCAGAAATTATGTGGAACTCCCAAATGCATCTAAAATCTGGCCCACAAGGCCAGTGGCAATGAAATAAAACAAAGGATGTTTTATCATGTTCTAAATTGCTCTTGAGAGATAACAAGTGAAAGTAAGCATAACCTGAGCAGGGAGGATAGCAGGATCTAGAAAAGCAAAGGGTATCTTGCACAAGCTGAAATGGTGCAAGAAAATATCATTTTGTCCCTGCCTCCCAGTAATCAGAAAGCTTTGTCATCACAAATAGCTTAGGGAGATTATATGGCAACAAAGTGCTTCCTCTTCCACCCCCTTCAGCAAGCTCATTTCAGTGAGTTATAAAACACAAACATAAAACGACTTCAGTGAAACCAGGAGAGAGCAGATGTTAATTACAGCAAAATGGTCTCAAAGCCAAACCGAAATTTGGTTTGGTTGTGTGCAATTAGTTGGGCAGCACCCCCAAACAGTGCAACCCGCAGGGCATGCAAACCCTGACCACTTGAGGAAGATTTATGTAGAACCTGCCCATCCTATGTAACTGAATGTCACCTCCGTAGTTATTACCAATTGCCCTTAAGCTAATGCATCGTGTCTTTTTGACAAGAGTAATGGCTGGGTTCTGACAACAAATAATTGCCACTTCAATTGAAAATGTTAAAATGTAACTGAAATCAAACACAAAATTATTAGTGAAAAATGTAGGTGAGATGACAGAAGTGTATAACTTCACTGGAATTATCAGTAGCTTGACTGGCATTGCCTTAGTTCTAATAAGGATTCAGTACAGTACAAGCCACAAAAGCAAATGGAAATGGTAATTACAGCACTCTGAGACTCAGTGACTAAGAACTTCACAGCTAACCAGAGAACAGCCGTGCTCCTAGGTTGTCTCCATTCCCACCAAATCTAGTGCTTAACAGCCTAATTCTTCCATTTTAAACATCAAACTATTGAAAACACTGAAGCTATGCACAGTATTCCAAGATGAGCAATAAGGCCACGTCCCTCAGGGGCAGCTGCTGGGCTCCCCCAGCACACCCTTTCTGGGAAGTAAAGAAGAGGGCTGAACAGTAAGTGCTGCAAATCTCTCCCTCCAAACCTCAGACTTTTGCAGTATGCCATTGTCTCACTTTCAGTAATTGAAATTAAGCTCTCTAAATATTCCAATCAATTACATTTTGATTTAGTACCTTCCATGGCATTTTCCTGTTTCATTTATTGGTTCACTTGACTTGTATTTCCTACAGGGACATTGCGTGATAGAATTATATATCATTCTTTAAAAATGTCTCTTTCCTGCTAGTACAAGTTTAGGCTGCACCCTGCAGAGTGCCCCTGAACTGATGTATCCTCTCCCCAGTCCTAGCAGCAATCTCCAGGTAGCAGTTTTTCCACCACAGCTATGATTAGAATACTGATCAAAAGCTTCTCCTGAATCCTGTCTCTACAGGACTGCACCAAGCATAACAAGATAACGGAATTAAACATCTTCCAGCACACATTTGTAAGAGAGTAGTGTCTGATTTCCTACATTCAAATGCACCAGTTGTAGTCCTCGTCTCCCCTTGAGGAAAAATGGATCCAAATCATGAGTAGACACTTCCCACCTATCTGCAGTACTGGGTAATCCAGACTTTGAGATTGTTCTTCCTACACCAGCAGCTAATCATTGCCAAACAAGTGAGAAGAGCCTTGTGCCAGCTGTGGGGCACATGGATGATGGAAGCATCATCAGAGCAGCTCTTCAAAACCCACTGACTTACGCATCACCTTACTGATCAACTGTTACCTGTTCTGCAGTAGTTGGAAACTTAGGTGTTTTCCTCAAAATGAATTTAAAACATCCCTTTGTATTCTACCCAACCTCCAAAATACTCCAGGATTCAGACCCAGTGCTTCATCACTCATACTCACAGAGATCATTTTTCTTGTGCACACACAGGCCTCACCCCACCCCTCACAAATACAATGCTTTTCTTCAGCAACAGAATTCTCAAAAATCTCTAAATTAATCCATTTCCAACACTATTATGCAGACTGAGACTTTAAAAGAGAAAAAGTCTTTGGGATAGTAATCTCTTCACTACAGGTATCTATTCTTCCCGTGTATAAACACTGCAGAACATATCCTTAAGTCTGATGTTATTTGTTCTTAAAGTACCAGAAACTAATTAGGAAGCTATGTCTATACTGTACCAACAATTCACAAGGCCAAAGAAAGTGATGGGGTGGAATTGTTTTGAAAATTTAATTAAACTTAGGAGAATCAATGAAACTATTTGCTTTGTTCTAGCCCCTGTTTTTAGGCAATAATATCTTCATGCCGCTGCTTGTTTGGTTATATTAGAAATTACATGATCTGCTCAGCTGCAAAAAGATTATTGATCTGTATGTAATAGCAGGGGAAAGTACTGTCTGTTTGCAAGGGATTCGTAGTTCCTGTGAGCACTGTCTGTGAACAGGCAGGGGCTCCAGTGGAACACACCGTGCCTCAGAGGAAGCGAGCTGAACACGGCAGCAGCTCACACAGCAAGCACTAAGCCACCTTCTTTGTCAGGGAAGAAACTTTACAAGTCTGACAATATAAATAACACCAAGGATGTTATTCATCTTTAGGAGCTTTTCCACAGCTCCTAAGAGGAAGATTAGGGAAAGGGAAATAAGAGGAAAATAAAATAAATTTGATAAACATGATCACTTACCATTGAGGCAACTTTCAGCTTTGTTACCTTTTCTGTACACCTACTAGAAATTCTTAGATATATGAAGAATTATAAAAAACATGAAAACGCTTATCTAACTACTAACCAGTAAGCACTCACTTATCCAAGGCACTCCAAGGAGCTGCACTCACTGGCAAAAAGTTTTCGTCACTGAAAGAATAATAGCTTGTCCTTGATCATCTGTGACCATACTAGAGAGCAAGGAAACAGTGTGTGAAAGGGGAATCTGTCACAACCATTACTCCGGAGAGTTTACAACTTTTTCTCTATGGGATTTAAACAGATCATCTCAGAATCCTTGTTTACCATGTCTGCAATACCCATAAATTCCAGCTTCCCAGCAGTATTTACAGTGTCTTTAAAAGCAGACACAGCCTTGTCTGGCACTACTCTAACAGCACTATCATGTCTCCCTGGCTCTGTTCAAGTCAGCAAATTACTGGTACCTACAGACTGCAATAGTCCAGTTTCTACCTTCTGCTCACCTAGTTAGTGCATTACATTTCTACAAACAGGCCTAATAGCTCTTTAGTACTGCAGGTTTATAATTTTAATATGTTTGGACTGAGGTGTAAGCTTAATTGAAACCTTCTGACTTTGTTACACATAGGACAGCTGTTAACCATCTTTTATATTGTGAAAGTAAGTAGATGGAGGGTTGCTTGTTTTAATTAATGCTACCAACATGTTTAATAAGAATGTTGTTCATTTCTCAGTCTTAATAATTCAAGGACAGAGAAACAAAGGAGCATCTTGTCAACTAACAGGGCTCTCTTGCCCTTTGGGCAAATTGTAACTGAATCCAACAAATGTGAAAATATTTGCATTTCTTCTGCATTTGCTGTTGGAATAAGAAACTCAAAGGAAGTAATAACAAAAAGGGAGGAAGCAGTCACCATTAATGCATCCCAAATTTTTTTCAGCAGATTCTTTACCCTAGAGAGTTTTGTTAAAAAGCATCAGGTATCCAGCATATAAATAGTTGTTCTCAGAGCATTTCCTTTGATAGACAACAAGAATGGAGTAAAAGCAATAGATCTTGATTTTGGGTCTGCTTTACGTGTGACACTCCAGCATTACTGTAGGCTTTAGGCTCCGAGTTAGGAATGCTTACCTCCCCCTGCAGTACACCAGGGCTGAGGTCTGTGCAACTCTGGGGTTACGTCTTTAACCTCAGCTTTCACACGTGGGATACAGGGATGCTGACATGCTCCCCTCCATGCACTGAAGATTAGTTTGCTTGAGATGCAGCCAGAATATAATTTTTTGGACAGTTATTTTACGTGATTGCCAGAGAACTATGACTTAACTCTAAAATATGGCCTCAGGCACCATCACTGGTAAAACTCATGCAGATGAATAATTCTCAAGAGCACATATCCTAACTGAACCATATGTCTTCAGCTTGCACCAGTCTATGTCTTTTTGAGAATGAAAGATCCACAGTTACAACTGAACTTACCAGTTCCACTCAAGCTTGAGCTTTTTCTGAGGTTGTTCACTATATTCTATATCCTCCATGGTCTCTGCTTCACACATTTTTTTCATTTCAGAAGATTAAAAGAAAATATGACTCCACTACACTTCAGGAAATGCAATAGTGAATGCTGATCTTGAAAATAAGCACATATATTTAAAGGGCATTTGAGTTTACAATTTTCCTCTTCTTATAACAACCTATTTTTTTGCATGATTACAGTGAATCATTCAAGTAGAACTGTACAAAATATTCTGAAATAATATAAAAACTCTGTAAAGTTCTGTTACTCAACAGAATGAGTGTTTAGTTCTCTCTTACAACAAATTTCCTCCCAGTCTCACAAGAAGCCACACCCAGAGTATCTTATAAACCCTTACGTAAGAAAAAGCCACCATCGAGTAGGTGATACGGTAATTCTATCTGAGGTTCTGTTCCCATCAAAGCATGCAATATAAAACATTAGTATTTTTGAAAAGAAGTGAAAAGTACAATATATACCAGAAATGCTCACTTTCAAAAACCCAGAGCAAATGTTGATTATACTCAAGTGTGTGTTTTGCCATTGAATTTGCTACTACCATTGTGTTTCTTTTATTTATATATAGCACCATGCTTGTTACTGTGCTGGGAAGTGTTCTGAAAGCTGGTGTATTCTGTATATTTCAACAAGTTGAAGTTAATGCTCTACTAAACATTTCTCATACTGATTATATGGGCGAAAAAAAGTTACATGTTTCTTGCACTGGTAAGTAAAATAAGAAACCACTGCCCAAGGCAAGGTACTCCTTATGAAAACAACACATGCTGGCAAAAAACCTCTTGGTACTGCTTCCTAAAACAGGGATGAGGAACTGACTGAAGTGTTCTTTTGTTCATGTCATTAGACGAGGGGGAGGAACAAAGGACAAAAAAGAGCATAAGGAAACAGGGAAACACTACACAGGCAGATAACAAAGTCACAGATGAGAATAAAAGACAAAGGATTACCAGAAACAGCAGTCTCTGGAAAGAAAACTGATTGTTCATCTGGAAATGGAAAAATCTGTATGCTCTTTGTAAATATACTGGCTGTACCAATGAAATTCTTAATTTTCCCCACAAATTTCTTCTCCTAGAAGCAGCAAGATTCTCAACACTGGCTATAGAATATTCTGTGTGCACAGTAGAATGCACTGTGCCCCATGCTCATACAGATATAGCTGTAACTTCAGTGTCTAGATAACACAGGTTTTACAATTTATTAAAAAACTAATATATCAGTAGAGCAAATACTGGTATTTTGCCAATTCTTCGAAGACAAGGTGGAGCCACACAAGAACCCATTAATATCAGCTCCAAAATAAGCAGCCATGTCACACCCAGGCTGAAGTGTAGTGAAACGTGTGTGCTCCAAACATCAGCCACATCAACGGATTCTGGAATTTGAATCCAGGTTCATTTTGTGAGTGGAGACAGGCCCAACTCCAATGACACAGGGAAGAACAAAGTGTCACATCGAATGCCACTTGTTTTCCAAGCAGATCTTGTTAGGCCACAGGTTAATCATTGTCACTTCATACACCCACATATCACACGGGCTATTAATTATTACTTAATGTCACTACACTACTGGATTGTTTGATGAATTCTATTAGTAATTAGAACTGCTCATGCAGTGACATTCAAATAAAACTTCTCTTCACAGTGCATTCATTATGAAGAGCCAGAAAGAGAAAATAGCTAGGTTTTATTAGATGCATTTCATTTAGATTACAGCCTGTTGATTTATTTCACTGTTAACTACAAAATACTCATGACAATCCAAAAACTGAGACTAAATTCAGCTGCATGTAAGACAAGTCATTGCATCTTCTTATACATATTTAGAACACTGAAAAAGGATGCCACGCCAAGAGCTAACACTGTTATTTATCTAGAAAAGGTCAAATAAGAAAAGGATGCTTTCAGACACTAAGTAGAATTAATCTCAGCACTAGTATTCAACCATTGACTTCAAAAAAGAGTACAGTCAAGCTGATGGCTTATTTGCCACTCTGTGTTTTATGGACAAATTTTAATATTACAGTATTTCTGCAAATTCTGCATGAGAACTAAATGAACTGGGTTTGCTTTATAAAAATATCTCTAATGATTTGAGGGAAGAATGCTTGAAGCAAAGTCATTTCTTTCTCACATCTTCCATTTTCTATCAGTTCGGAACCAAGTAGAAATACATGGTACCTGAGCTGCCTTTCATGTTAACTTTCCCTGAAATCAATACATATTTAAGAAAAGTTTTGATTTTGACAAACCTACATATGTTGCAGCAACAGTATGTTCTATCAAAAATAAACTTGTGAACTGCAATAATGCTCTTTAGCTCATGCCTCCCACTGTGAAGCAAGCCTTAAAGACTGTGGTTTTACAACATTGCTACACTGTGAGCTAAATATGAGCCAGTTGCATCTCCTGAAGAAACTGTTTGAATTCATAAACATTCCAACTCTTTGCATATTTAGCAGCCTGCTAGCTATGGATGTTCACCTGACTACCTTTCATTTACCTTTTCCTCTACACATTGGTATAACATTGCCATGAGATTTTGGTAAATACCAGCAGCTGACTGAAGCATTGCACAGCTGAAAGGTAGTTACAGGAAGGCCGTAGAGTAGGAGCTCCAAAGAACATGTGATGTGTATCTCAGGCATCTTTAACTCCATATAAACTATCCCTGACCTACACTTAGCTAACCACATCTGAAACACCTCCAGTGCTCGGGATACCACAACTTGCCCAGACAATTTTGTGTCTATGTAGCTTGTTATTCAGAAAACTGTCCTAAAAACTGGATCTGCTTTCTTCTGTTCAAGCTTGTTTTTTCTGTCATTATTTATACCGACTAGGAACTGAACTAATGAACTGAACTGCCTAGGACTGAACTCAGAGCTCAGTCTCAAGTAACGTGGAACGTTTTAGTTATTTGGATGCTATTGCCACACACCCCCCCTTAGCCCGTCCTATACTCCCATTCAGACAATTCCAGTTTCTTCATTTTTGTTAGTCTCTTCAGGAATATTTTCAATGAGACTGTATCCTATACAGGATTTAGCGGCCAAAGTTGGACAAAGCACTTAAGCTGGAGCCTTACCAGAAATTAACTAAGTGATTACTTCCCATTTTACAGATGATGTTGCCATTACTAGGCATCAAGACAGTATTTACCTCCTTCACAGTAAAATCCTGTCAACTTCTGTCCAAGGTTCACTTTTACTTTTTTCAGCAGTACTGCTGCTTAGCCACAGGTTGCCCAGTCTTAGCTAGTACAGACAATTCTTTACACCTGTAAATAAAACTTCATGGATGTGACAGCACAGAACCTCTTTCTCATGAGAAAATCTTTCTGTTTATGGTAAACAGAAGATAAGGCGTTCAGAGCTCCTTTGGGAACAGGTGGCAATGCCCAATCCCAGTGAGCGTTCATTTAGTATATAAAAGCTGCATTTAAATAAATAAAGTCCCTTTTCTTGGCAATCTCTCTCGTGTGCCTCTTGTTTCGACATCGGCTCAACAGCGACACATGGATATTTAATTGCATACTCTTTCCTAAACGACCAGTTTATCAGTATCTGGGTGATCCAATCCTCCAGCCCATTCACAGCCCATGCTTGCATGATATCACCTCAAAATATTTTAAATATATTCTAGACAAAACCAAGAAGTAGTATTTGTCAAGAATTTTTTGGGGAGAAGGGTACATTGGAAAAGGACATCATTGAGCGTGGTATCTTAACTTCGTAGAGACACACTGAGACCATCAGTGATGTTGAAAAGGAAGAACGTGCTGGGAACCGTTGCTTTTGGAAGTTTGCTTTTTCCAAAGGCATGTGGCTCTTCAGCGTAGCACGTAAAAGAAAAAAAAGTGATCAAATATTTTCTGTATCAATCTTTTGTGTACCTGTATATACATATAAAAGAAAATGCTTACTAGCATGCCCCAGAAGATATAAGAAGGGTTTTGTGCATCTGGTCTTACTGTATAAATTTGAGGAGTTGTAATCAAGTTCTGGTGACAGGAAGACTAAACCTGCATTCCCATATTCAGGAGAATTTACAAAAAAGGGTATGTTCCCCCAAAGTATGAATCAAAATTGCAAAGACTGAAAAGCTGAATCTCGACTTTGTTTAGATTTCTACCATTTGATTTTCCACATCTTACCATACTGATTTAGAGATCAACTGCTCTCTTAATCATCTAATTCCATCTTTACCTGATCCAATGCACATGTTTACATTAATACACAACTGTAAAAACCATAAATCTCTCTTTTTAAAATCAAACATCAGACTGTATTTCATCCTCTACTTAGAATTGTTCTTGGGAATAGAGCAGTTGATACAAAAGCTAATACATGTCCCGTCCTGCCCTTTCCCAAACAATAAAAATTCATACTACAAAAACAAAATTCAGGCGTGATTGCTTTTTTGATCTGCCTGTATTTTTTTTGTCTCTCCACACACGAGTGGTGACTTAAATACTTGTGGGACTCGTACCACACCTCAGTTGAACTTTATAACGGGAAAGGGAGAAGAGATAGGAAATTTCTGTGTACATAACCAGGTAACTGAATAGGGTGGGGGTCTCCTGGCGCATTCCACATTATTAATGGCTACAGGGACATTAATTGTAAAACTACCACAGAAAAGGTTTTGTCAATTATACATATTTCCATTAGCCTAATGTATGAGTAAGAATTGTAATCCTAGAAATAATACTGCATCTCCTTGAGGAGACCTTTTAATTGCTTTGGGAAAAAAGACAACTAATTGACAACAGATTTAGAGAGTTATCTGGCAAGACCAGGAACAAGTGCAAGAGTCCTTGATTAGGACCACATTAGCAAATGTTTTCTCATACAGTAACATTAGAGAATTACTGTTTCCAATCCAATGCTATCAATAGACATATAATATTTTGGGCAATCATTTAGAAAAGTTACCACACACCAGGTTGTTTCTAACACATATGGTGTGGTATCAACTTTTTACTTTTTGTTTTCTGGTCTTCTCTATTTCTGTTCTCCCCAAAGCCAGATATTACACTATCAACATAAAAAAAACCCCAGTTCTGAAAGAAGCAAACCAGACTGATGCCCCTTGGTAAACAGCCACTTCTGAACCTGCCATTTTTTGTACCTGTAAGTTTATTTAAGGTTAGATTGCAACATTTTAAAATGAACTCACATATTTTCCAAAAAGCAGATTTATCAGGCAGAAAATTGTAACCCAGAAAAAAATCACCAATAACTCAAATATTCCAGGAGGCTTATTGAATAAAATCTAACTTCACAGTCATGTAAGCAGCAGAGATCCTCATAATGAATGGGCAGAATACACTGCAGCAGATCAGGAATTACAAAACTAAATTAGAAACCCAAATTTCATTTGCTATAAAAACAAACGGCTCTTTGTTCTTCAAAAGGAAGTTGCTAAGATAATGCAATGAATCACCCTTCTGCAGTCAATTTCTGAAGCTTAATCCTTTCTATATTTCTTTTCACTAATTATATATGCATCATACATTTCAGCATTTTGTGAGAAAGTGGATATGATTAGCATCTCATCTCACAGCTTTAGGAAGCTTGATTACTCAAAACTACCCCTCCTCCATAAAGTGGACATGGAAGAAAGAGCTGAAATTCCACAGCACATTTCACAGCATGCACACAGAGCATCCCTGCCTGGCAGTTGCCTTGATGCCTGCTCTGGGTGTGCCTGCCGTGGTGCTGACTGCCATCATCCCAGCTCCTACAGCCTCGTGTTTCACATCTGCAACAAAAACAGTGCTGACAACACACTCAGGGTTTAGCTCTTGGTGAGCAGCATTGCACTGCATCAAGGCTTTCTCTGTTTCTTACTCTGTGCCATGACCCCCAGTGAACAGAAGTTTGGAGGACACAAAGAAGCAGACGACCCAAACTAACCAAAGAAATGCTCTGTCATACAATGTCGTGCTCAGCAATGAAATGGAGAGCAGAGAGTGCTTCCTCTGTCGTTCAAATGAAATAAGCAGTGCTCTGAAGAGAACAACTTGAATTTCAGACAAAATAGTCATGTAAGGCTCTCAGCAGCCCAGTTTCCAGCAAAGAGACAAGAATTAATAGAAACAAATATTTCTGAACTGACCATCAAAGTCAACAGAATAAAACCTGGGTCTGAGGCCAGGCATTCTGTATAAACAAGTACCACTTTTTTCTAGACGTACCTCTGTCTCACCTTTATAAATGGCTAAAACCTTGAGAATTGTCCTTTTCTTCTTCTTCACAGATCATCTCAAGTTTGCCTGTGAGGCAAAGGGGAAAGGAATCCTGATTGGCATAATTTTCATTGTCAAGACAGATTTTTTTTCAAGCTGAGATTTTCAAGCTTCCAAGCCTTATAATGGAAAACAACTATTGAGAACACAGCCACAAGTGGTTCTTGTGCCCTAATTACAGTGCTTTCTCAATTTCTAACCCATCAGAGGACACCTCTCTTCTCACATACAAGGGGAAGGAGAACGTCTGTGACCGAGTGTGATACTGTTAACAAGAGCATTTAATTGGGACACATTTTTGCATCCCACATTAGGTGTGACTCTTAGTTATGTGATATGTTCACGGGTGACAGGAAAATTATGCCTTACATCTGCAGAGATGTGTAAATGCCTCATTAGGTTTACTAATTATCTGTTAGAAGGGCAGTTCCGCAAGAAAATCTCTGCTACTGAAAAATGAAAGGGACACAAAAAACCAGCACTGCAACTGAATCATCACTGACCTTGCTAAATTAATTCACCTGTCCAGAAATACTTTTATAAACACATTAATAATGAATGTTATATTGTAAAAAATGCATGAATGGGTTACATCACAAAAAGGTTATCAAGTAGCCCATGAAATCAGACACAGACTGTATTTTCAGACTTGAGCTCAATTCAGCCTGAATTTATATGTTAATTCACATATGACAGAGGGAGAAAAAAGAAGGTGGAAGAGAAAAGATGTTGCTGTGAAAAGTTACACAAAACTTTTTAGGCACAACTCCTTTTCAATCAAAAAAACTACAAGTATCATCTTTGACAGACGAAAATCAATAGTATAAGATTGATTCTCTATCGCAAAAAATGTAATAATAAATTTAAAACAAAACAAAACCAAACCAAAACCCACAAAATGAAACAAACCTCAGCACCTTCCTGGATGTGGCACAAGGTGAATTACTGTGACAATAAAAAGTTCTGAAGGAAAGCTATACTACCCCATTTACATTGAGAGCTCCATTTTACAGCTAAATAAGGATTATATAAATCTTGGAAACCAAAACAGAACATTATCAACTTCTCACAATGAGAAAGTGGTGAGACAAATGAAGCACAACCTTCACAGCAGCAAACTACGCATTTTGACACATACCATTAAACAAAAAAAAAAATTAACCAGTTTATTATATTTAACATATTTACAAAATAGTACAAGTTAAAGTACTGTAACTCCATTATTGCATGACAAAAAAAAACTCCATACAGGCAAAAGCAGCACATGAAAGAGACACTCCAGAATATTTAGGAAGTCTTTGGTACTCAAAATATAGTTTAAGATGCAGCATTAACTCAATCAATACAGGGCATTAAACACAGACAATGATATGTGGATTTCTGCCACAAAAGTAAAGTTTACCTATGGCTTTCATTCTTCTCAAAGGATGACTACTGGACTCAGGAATTGCTCAAAAGCTTTACAACATTTTTAGGATGAAGAGAATACTCAAAATGATTCTAAACCCAAGCTGTTGAAAATGACTGATATACTTTTCAACTCATACTGAATTTAACTGCCTCTTCGCAGAACTATGTGACAGTAAAGCACTAAACACTTCACAGACCTCGAGCCTATTGCTCTACCCCTTAAGCAGGCAAAACTGGGAAAGAATCACCTTTGTCTACTTAAGGAATATAGGATGAAGCTCACAATAGACAATCAAACTGCATGGCAAAACATGATCAGACTGTATACTCTAGCCTACACTGCTGTACACATCATTTACAAAATTTTTATGCATCATCTACATATTTACAAATACTCTCAATTATTCCATCAAGTAACATACTCAACACAATCACAGTTTACATAATTTTGAGGTAAATCCTTGAAAAGTTAGAGCATCAGCAGAATTTCATCTGCAAGGCTGAATCTCTCAAGTCAAGTTTCTAATGAGAAGCTCCTCTCTTTTCCCTGGTCACACACCATATGCCAGGTGCAGCAGATGGGTAAATTGCAGAAATGAAGGGGATTTTTGTGAATCCTCTGTGTTGTGCTTAATTCTTCTTGATGGCCAGAAAAGGCCAGAAAAAAGCAAAGAATCCTAGGGGCAGCCAAAGAGAAACCCAAATATGTACTAGCAGGTTCTGCTCTGCGGACAAATAGTGGGGATTATGTTGTTTGTACACTAGGAAAACACTGCAGTGTTAAATCGTGCAGTGTCAGTGCACATTAATTGCTAGATGCCAATGGAAAAAGAGGACAGGCAAAAGCAAAAGAGACGATGTGGGATAGGATGAATTAACTTCATTTAAGAGCTTGATTTTCTTCCAAGTTTTCAAGCCAGGCTTGATATTACTTGAATATTCCAAACTGCACATCTAAAGACATCACCCACATTTAGTTTATACTACATTTCTGCCCCTCTACAACTGCATTAAAACACAGCCTCACCAAGCAGTGGACACCACTTTACAAGGCCTGATCTTTCAAGATGGCTAACCCAGACACATTTTCCCTTGGGGATGTTCAGAACACTGCAGCAAGACAACTCCCTCACTGAACTGCCATTAACATCCCAGGCAACAAGAAAGGAAAGGGCAGAAAGAAGTTTGCAAGTTCCATTTACATTCACAAAAGGTGATAGAAACTCCTGTCTAACTAGGAAAAGACAGTTTTGAGTTGAAAGCATCGAAGTTCATCTGAGTCACTCAAAAGGTTAAGATAAACACTTTTGTTCTTGAGACATGACATCATCTTGCATTAGTATTTTCTCCTACAGAATAGGTCTGCAATATTTATTTAATGTTATTGCTGAAAACTTTCAACTCATCTTGTCATGACTGTCCCCCAGTTGCACTTTTACTGTCAGCTGCTTAAATAAAAAAACTCACAAAAAGACTTAAGATGACAATAAAAGGATCCCACAATTCCACTTTGTGGATGTTTTTTAAAGCAATACCACATCACCACACCTCTTTAGAATGTCTTTAAGCAGATTGTTAGAAGATTTAGACAGGACCTCAAAGTAGCCAGTTAAGTAATTATATATGCATGAATGCTACTCATATTTACTACATATTTCCTTCAGAATGTTTTTGTGGGTGTCAAATGGTTTGTAAGTTGATAAGTAAAGGAGTTTGATGTCTCAAGACAAGTCTACTGACTATTCTTTATGCCCACTGGAATGATTGAAATCTGTTTTCTGCATGCAGTGATAAGGAATAATAAGCCTTCATCTCCTTGTACCATCACAGATGTTAGCTAGCAGAGAAACGTTAAATATTCAGCCATTGCTAGTACTCATGGTGTAGTACGGGGTGAAATGAAAAGGAACAAAGAATTTTGTTTTCCAGAGATCTTCTGGGAAGGTGAGAGTTGGACTTTGTACTGATCCCCAGTGACGGCAAACTGGCAGCTTGTTTCTTGCACAGCTCTGGGTACGGTAATAATTTGTCAGCCCAAACTTCTGCATAAATCCCAACATTAAGACTGGAAGGTTTAGACAAACACAAATGTTGCTGTTCAAATACTTAACAAGACCAATAACACATTGAAGATATAAATTTTTACAATCCCTGAAACTGCTGGTCAGCAGAGGATAGTTTTTAATTCATTCGTCCTCTTCAACATAAGTTGATGGAAACCAGCCCACCTAAAAAGGGGAAAAGCAGAACAAAATAATACATGAGATGCACAGGGTTTTCTTTCCAATGGCTGAACTAGGCACAAAAAGGATGGGTATATTAATAAAATTACAAGGATAAACTTGGCTGACCTGACATGGGCAGGGTAAGTACTCTCAAGAAAAGAATAACTTGCAGATATGACAGTTTGGAGACCAATACCCTCTATGTCACTTCCACCCCCAAAAAATCTCAGACACATTTGCCCAGATTGGAAGTCTAAAAACTCAGAAAAATGCCAAGAGTGAAAGTAGTTTTACTACAGGAAGGACGCTGCTATTTTTTTGAATGAGGAGTTAAACTTTTAACCGGCTCCAGTGAGGTCCGGGGAATCCTGTTATAAAGGAAACAGTGACCGATTTGATTGTTTTACACGGAGTTGAATTCCACTGCCACCAAAACGGGTTTTACATATGAGAGAACTAGACAGCAGAGTCTGGCGTTCTACACTTCAGAAGTTATAGTTATCTACATTCTCAAATAAATGATGTGCCAAATAAGGATTATGTAAGACATGCAATGATGCAATGTCATGTATTTCTTATTTCATGTATTTGCTTTAGGTTTTTTCAGACTTCTTTGTACCTAAAGTCAATTTAACATTCACAAAAGAACGCAAAACCAAACCTAGAGCATGACTAGAACGGGTAACTGCAGAAATTTTGTTTTAGACTACCCTGCCAAAATATCTCCAGAGGTGAGTTGATAATGTCAAGTCCAGGCTATGAAAGTTACCAAGGAATGCTACCATGTAAGAGGGCATCCTTTAGAATGTGGGCAGCTGCATTAGATTGAGTTCAGCTTTCTTCACATGTAAAATGTATATAGCATGATGGCTATTTCTTCTGCCTCCCTTTTTCTTCTGGTCTAATTGACTATTTAATGAGCTTTAACCATTTAACTTTAACATAACCAAGCTCATGTATACAATACAAAAGGTTCTCCAAATTGCATAAAGCAGTAAGTCTGGACATCCACTTCAATTGAACTTGCAACTATCATTTCCAGCTTCCAGACAATCCACATTCTTCCACCTCTCATTCCCTGACCCTGCCTCTCAGTGCTTTAGACATAGAAATAGCAGTCTCAAATGCTTCTGACTAATCTGCATTAAAAGGCAGTAAACTAAGATTGAAACAGTAAACCTTTTACAGGTCAAAACTGAGACTTTACTTCCAAGCCTCAGAGCAGGGTTAAAGTGAGTGTGTAAAAATCCCTGCTAAATATGTCCCTTCATATGGGCCACATTCTTAGAGATCGAAGAAGCAGCCTCCTATAAAAAGGTGGTTGATTATTCCATTGCATTGTAGTCTGGCAGAAAGATGTGGGAAATCATTCTGTGGTAAAGTGCTAAACAGAGCTCCACAGCACCAGGAACCTGACCTCAAATATCTGTGTGCAAAACAGTTCAAGAAAGGTCAACTGTAGCAGTGCTATTAATCCTGGTTATTTTCCAACCATATAATCTTGCCCAAATCTTCAGCCTGGCAGGTCACATTAAACAACCAATAATTTAGATGCTGGGAAAACTACCTGGCAAGAGTTCTGCCTGGTTCCTGTGAAACAAAGATAAGAACATGTTCCATCTTGTGAATTTAAATACACAAAGAAGGTTTACCATTTAGGGACACACTTTTTTTTTTTTACAAAATCATTGTCAGTGAAGGCAGAAATGAGACACAGGAAAAGAAACAAAAATAGCCTTACCCTTCCATTTACTTCACCTCTCCACCAGCCATTGGCACTCATCTTGGTATAAATTTTGACAACATCCCCTTTCGATAAGGACAACTCTCGCATGTCTCGTGCACAGAAGTCATACCTGGCTATGGCAATGCCTATCACCTTCGGGCTGAGCACTGAAATGAAGCAGATGGTGATAGTATTGGAGTTGGTTAAATGCAGGCTACCAAAGTACTGTAAATAGAAAGACCGTAAAATATAAAACAAGGTTTTCACAGCAACATACACTGGCATTCATTTTATGCAAAACATGTGCACTACAAAGTTCAAGGAGATTTAAATATTGGTGAATGGTGTAAAAGTTGAAGGGATTTTTTTGTGGTTTTTTCAATACTCCTCTTTATTTTTAGGAAAAAATCAAACTAGATGAGCCATAAATAAAATATTCCCCACCCTAAGATTGCTAAATACATTTGCAATTATTTTATTCTTGTGCTTCATAATAAAATTTGCTGCCAGTTACATTCATCAACATATTTTACAGGTCACTAATTTCTTTCCAAAAGAATTATTAGCATTTACAGTTGATTTAACTTTAGCCCTCTAATGAAGCAAAACAAACAGAATAAGGTGCTGTTCTTTCAAAAAACAACTCCCAAGTTAAATATTAATGCACTTAAAGCTGGAAGCTAACATCAGCATGAGCAAAAAGGTACAGATTTTCCACAGGAAATTTCCACGGATCATTTGTCACAATCTGCATTAAGATTGACTGATGTAAATCTACTCTTTTCAGGAGTTTATTCCATAAATCACCAATGAATTTGTTCTACAAAATTAAGGTTCAGTGAAATGAATACTTTTAAGTTTTAAGGTACATCAATATAGAAGAATTTTGCCAACGTAAAGCCCAGACATTTTAAACAATAAAGACCTGTCAAGAATTTTTAAAAAGCAAAGGTGCAAAAAGCCTCACTTCAAAAACCAACCCCTTTTTCCAAATAGTTTTATAGGAAATTATGTTTCCAACCCTGACGTAGAATGTCCAAACTTGCAAAAGAAATCCTCAACAAGTCCAGTGTGAGGACAATGAGAGGTGGGTGGGCATGACCTAACAGATAAAAGACCTTCAACTTGAGCACTTTAGAAAGAACATAGACCCCCTCTATGGCATTTTGTAGTTGGGTTATTTGGCCAAGGCATTTTTTAGCTTTTTCTTTTCCATTAATACCACTGTTTGCCTATGTAAATCACTGTAAAATGAGCTCAGGAGCACAGGCAAGCTTCCTATTGAAAAGATTTCAGAATTCATATGATCATCATGGATGACTTGATATAACGCACATAGAATCATCTCTATCCTCAGAACCCTTTCAAACTTCTTAGAAACGCCCAATCTTCATCAGGAAATGCCATTAAGATTCTAGTTTTAGCAATACAACAATGCAATACTAAGAATTCATAGCTAGTTGCCTTTAATTTAAATCAGGAACCCAAAACACGGCAAATGAACTGGGAAATCTTAACAGTTCAGCTCTGTTTGTGTTTAAGTTTTCTTCTGAGCCCACTGGGTCAGATATATAATAGTATTAAATATCTGCAACTCATTACATATTCAAATACTTTCAGCTTAAAGAAAAAATACAAACAATTGATTTTAAAAAAACAAGGAATACTATGTTTAAAGTATTATTAGATATATCACAAAAATGGAATTCCTAAAAAACAGTTTTGACAACAGATTATGTCCTATTTCATATCACGTCACTGAAGTTTAGTCCAATATTCCTGACTGCTTATGTACAGTATGCTTATCAGACACTTGATAAATTATGTAAAGGATGCCATATAATGGAGAATCAGCCTCTCAATTTATTGCTTATATTGATGTTGCAAAAATCTAGGTGATATATTAAGCACATTAAAGTTCAAACATGCTTTTTTCCCCCTCTTGGCAAGTCAGATATAGATGCTGCTTGTTTAGATCCTGACATGAATGTAATGTCCTATACCTTATCAGCATTGCAGTAATCAATTTTACAGGGAAAGAGCACATCATGAGCAGCAATTGTTTCAGAGAAAGAAAAAAAAAAAGAGTAGTTATTGATTGTAGGGTCAGTAACCAGTCGCAGGTGTGCAGCAATATCACTGGCAGATTTGGAGAAGCATTGCAGGATGGAAGGAGTGATTCTGGGGAAGGTATAATCTCAGATTCTAGAAAGATGATACAGGGGCAAGGAAAATTTACATGAAGCAAAGATGAACAAATTTGGGAAAACGGGAAATAAAATAACTAAGAGGGGAAGAAATGCATAGAGGAATAATAAAGAGAGAATACCGCAAGGAAAATTAGGATAGAGAAGAAAGAGGAGCACATCTGGGGGAAAGGAGGATTTTTAACTCCTTTTCAAGTCACAAAGCAGAAAGGAAAAGGAGAAAGAAGCATGAGAAATCAAAACCATATATCTTCAAAAGTCTTGAGGCAGAAAGTAGCAGAATTTAGATTAATTTAGAATCGAAGATCCATATTTTCAAATAAAAGTGAAGCTCATGATAAGAAATATATAAAAGGAAGCCAGATGAGTGATGGAATACAGGAAAATGACAGTGCTAATTTTGGAAAAAAAATATTAACCATATCTCTCTGCTGACACAGTCACAAAAACAACTTAAATAGAGACTACCAGCCCTGAATTCCCAATTAGTGGTGTCCCAGGATAAATAAAACTTGAGGGAAGACAACACGTGGAAAGGACATCTGGGAGAGAGAAGGAGCTCTGAACGAAGGACAGAAGGAGGATAGCTACAGGAAGAATGCAGAGAGAGAATGGGATTAACAGCAGAGATTGATGGAAAGAAAGGGCCCAACAGGTGAATGAATGTGAATGAGAAATTAAAGAGGGGGGGGGAAATGTGATAAAAAACAAAATAAGCTGTTGAGAGAGGAGGAATAAAGAAACCTTGTGTGTTAGGAGGGTGATACTTGAGAACTAACTGAAAATACAGTGAGAAATCTGAAGGAGGGGAATAAAAAGTACATGTGTGAATGAGAAAAATATGCTTTTACTTAATCTGGCCTTTCCTTCGGCAAACAGAAGATGATGGGAACTATAACCAGCTTTGATTTACACTGGAATATGCTGGACATTTCCAGTGAAATAGCTGCACTGCAAATGAATGTTAACACTAGTTTGAGCCTAGATGCAGCATCTAAGGTGCAAACAACAGAGGTTCCCTGTGATCACTGCAGGCTGGTCCAGCTCACATGCTTAAATCCCATGAAGGTCAATGTACTGTTATGAAAGCTGTGAGTAGTTGTTTCTCTCCCCTTGTGCTCTGGCCTCCTCATAAAGCTGCAGCCACATGCCCCGAGGGCTGCTGCTGTGCAGTAGTTTCCATGCTCCCTGAAGCCGTGTACATTTACTTGTACAGTTACTGTTCCACCAAACCTCAGGTCTGTTATCCAGGCACAGGCAGCACCTTCAGTAGTGCTCAGTGGTCACCTTAACCTTCTCCTGTGTTACCAACTTCCATATCAGCAGAACTAAGCCACCTCTGAAGACACTTTTGAAAAATATACCAGTAATATCATGAAATAAGTATTTGTTCTTTTAATGTAGGCAAATTGTTTGGCTAGTTCTAAAAAGAAGGTTTAACTACAAACATATGAAGCAATGTAGCTTAGCAATCAGAACATAGTGGGTAGATAAGCTTAATTAAGAACTGCAGATCAATATTTTCCTTTAATATATTGTACTTTTCTAAGGAAATACTTAACCTAGCATATTGTGATATGCAAGACATTGAATCTATACCTATTGTTATAGTTATTAATGAATTTTCTGATACAGCAGTTTTTCATATGAAAAAAAGGAATGTAATTATAATTTGCTGAAACCACATATGGGAATATATGGGAATGTGTGATAGGCTTAAAGTAACTGACTCTTGATTGCTGTTCTATCACTGTAGGCAACAACTCTGTTCTCATGGAACAGATACCAGTTTCAGTAAGAATGGAATTTACAGTCAAGTGCTGGGCAGTTGAATGCAAGATGTCATCTCCTATCCTTGCTGAAAAGGAGAGAAGCTCACAGTAATTGAACAAAGGGCTAAAACTTGACTCCTTCATGTTGTTTCAAATCAAGTGAGTGTTTCAGAGAGCCCAGCTGAGTGCCATGACCACAGGGCAAACAGCTACACCAAAATGGCTTTCTACTCATCTTTTCTACAGATGTGTCCCTTTATAAAAGCAAATGTCAACTGGAAGAGCACCTTCTAGCTTGGATTCTCAGTCATTGTTGTGACTAATGAAAGGAAGTCTCTGCCCCAAAAATATCCATACGTAAGGACACAGACAGGGAAGAAACAACTGAGGGGCAAAACACCCAAGTGCAGTCGAGGATACAGAGACTGAAATCCCTGGGGTGAATCAAGAGAGGAGTCATCAGAGATGCTCTCGGCACAAGTAAACACAGTACTATTCTACTATTGAGCTGCCACCTACATCCTTTTCCCCTCAAGAAACTATGGAAAGCCCCAAAAATCCCTCTCAGAGCACTAAATAATTCAAACAGCTTCTGTGGGGCGGGTGTAAAACGTACTGCCCACTGAGATCTTGATGACTACATCTGCATTTATGTATGCTGGACACCTCCCTTTGCCCAGTGCAAAATCCAGCCCCAGTCCTGATCTGCACAACCCAGGCAACCTCCTCCATCCCATATACAAAGGAAGGCCAGTGTAACGTGAGCAAATGCTGTGTTCCCCACATCAGCAGCTCCTTCCGTGTGCTCCTCAAAGGCATTCACCTTTCTACTGGCAAAATTCTTCTTAAATTGTCCAGCGGTGCAGTTCACCTCTTTGAAGACCAGATCTTAGAGATCAGAGCAAGTCATACCCATACTGATGCACTAATTGAGGCTGCCAATGCTATTACTTTTAGCATTTTTATGCAGTCTCTTAGTTTGAAATGATTGCATCTATTAAAGCCAGAGATTGTTAAATGGAAATAAAGAAAACAATATTTAGAAAACAGATGGGCAAAATTAATTAACAATGTTAATGCAGAATTTAAAGAAAGCATTCTCTACAAAAAAACTACTGTATTCTAAGATGCTACTGCAGTATGGTTTGCTGCAGGGATGGGACGAATATATTATTTACCAACAAGCAGTGAAATTTCCACGTTTGTGCATTTGAACAAATACATTAAAAATACATAGCTCATAGATGTCAACTGCATAGCAAATTAATGGTCAAGTGGTCACTGGTGGAATCTGCTGCAACTACTGAGCTTTGCAACTCCTATTGAAACTGCTTATTGCAATAAGCAGTAATAATTCAAAAGCTGAAGAGTTTGATTATTGTTACACTCTGAGAATAACATGTAATAACTCAGTTTTTGGAGTCAGAGAAGAGGTGGAGTATTAGATTCGTCCCTTCCCTCACCTGCTCCACACAGAAACAACAGAAGCAAATTTAGAAGAAATATAAAAGCAGTAAAGCAGTACCTGACCAGAAAGGAGTGGAGGAAGGGGGAACAAAGCTGTAGTCTGGTGGAGTTACAAAAGAAAACCCACAGAACAAAGAAGGGGCTTAGAGGAAAAAAAAGAGAAAAAGAGAAAAGCAAAAGAACATTGAAATATTGGCATAAGATTTAAATAATAGTTTTTTAACTATATAATTCATTGATAATAAGGAAACTAAGGTTCCCTACTAAGGATGTCTGCAAGGAAATTGACTGTAATAACTAGAAAATTTGGATCTTTGATTTAATTTTTAACAATTGCATTTTTCAAAGAGTAAAGTAGGAAGAAGTCACCCATTTAGGGTTTCAGAGAAGCAAATTGTAACTGCAGACTCTTGCAAATATTTTCAGATTTAACAGAAGTATTTTTAATTCTTTTTGTGCCCCACTTCTTACCATTACAAAAGCAAGAACTCATGCATACATAAATCCTCTTGAGCCCAGCAAGACTAGTCACATGCCCTTAATTAGGATATAGTCTAAGTTGAACTGGAGTCCCACGTTATAGCATGAAAAAAAATATGCATTTTGCCCTGTGAATCATTAACATCAATAGGAATTCCACAGCTAAACTACATCCTCTAAGGCCCAAACAGTACTGCTCACATTTGCAGTTCCCTCAACTTGCAAAAACCCCCTTGAGCAAGCAAAAAAAGCCTAAGTTTGGCCTAGGCAGAACCAGCACATCATCCTAAGTCCCTATAGCAGCTCCTTGGGTGAAAGCCACAGGTGCTCTTTGTTCTATTGTCAACAAAACTAGGGGCAATGCATTTTTAAATGCAAAAATTAGATGAAGTGAACTAGAATTCTTCAAGTGAAACTAGTTTATTGACCTGTTCTCACATTCTGTCCCTCTTTTGAAGAGGCAATAAAGATATATAGTGTGCATGTCTAATAAAGTTGGGATATTTGTTCCTAGCTGTGATTTGGAAATGTGCATCCATCTCAACTGGATAAATGAAAATGTAGCTTCTAAATTATAGCTAATAATAGCTGTAATTACTGAACAAGAGTTTTCCTTCAAATAGCAGCAGAATTATATTTATCACTTACAGCCACTTCTCTGAATTTATTCTTGTGACTACACATGAAACACAGTAATTTTGCTTCAAAATGGTATTTACAGGAATGATGACTAGAATGATTTTATGCAAGAATCCATGGTGGAGGTAATGATACAGTGTTGTGCCTTTTACCTGGATGATAATAGATACATTTGTGACAAGGAAACTACAAGCATAAATAAAATAAACAGGACTGATACTGTATTTTAACGTTCATAAATGATGGGTTAAAAAAAAGTACAACACCCAAAAAAAAAAAATCCCACAACACAAACCAACAGCATTTTAGGTTAGTGTCTCATAGGACAAGAAAACCATGCTCCAGGGCCTCTTACACTCTGGAAACTCCCTTCTGATCCTTCACCGTGACGATCCTTTCTCCACCTCTAACACTGAGCACAGGATCTGGGATGCATGAGGTTACCTGAGGGGCTCCTTTATACTGGAGATGATAACCCCAAGTAACAGCTCCGTGGGGAAATGTGCTACACAAACCACAAGGGCCACTCGACTCAAAAGCAGTGCCCATTCTGAGAGGCAAACACCCGCCTTTATTCCTGCAGAAGCACAACAGCAGAGTGGACCAGCAGCACACAGAACACAGCCAGGTTAGGTGCTGTGTGGGGGTGGCTGGTCCTTAACTGAGCAGACTTTATCCTAATTTTTCTCTCTGATATAGCTGGAGGTTTGGTTTTATGGGTCAAATTCTGGACAAGTAAATCTGTGTGGGCAAAGAAAATCCTACTAGATTTCTACAGATAACTGGTCTGTTTTGATGATAGGGTGTTGGTGTTGGCTTTTAAGCAGAAAGGCTGAAATTTTTTGATTCCCCAAGGGTTGGGATGATACTTGTTTTGTTTTACTTTACTAACAGATACCCTTACACAGTTAATGCATTAAGCAGTAGGATGTCATAATTATACCTACTCCTAGTTAACAGGAAGAAAAACATCACTCAAGTAGTATTTGGCTTCATGATTTAGGTTTCTTTAAAATCTAAATTCCATAAAGATTCAAATTTCTCAATATGATTGTGCTCTGCATCAGCAAATCAGAATAAAGTGCCATTATTCTACTCAACAGAGTAATGTCCACTTCTCTTCCCTTTTTGCCTTAATTTCATTTACTGGTTGATCATTCCTGTAATCTAATGTAAGAATTAGTATTTTTCTGTGTAGCAAAACAAAATTTGATCATGCTGTGTGTGTCTAGAAAAGCCTAAGACTGAAAAATTAAGAATAAAGAATATACTATTTCCCCAAAAAATCTCCCCAATCACCTCGAATTTCTATATTGACAAAAGTAAACATCTGACAGCTTATACAACCACATTAAAAGTGTACAATGAACACCAGAACAACATGGGTGACTTCTGCAAGACCAAGAGACTGAAAAGCAAAGTTCTAATCCAAGTGAGAAGCCAAAAATTGGAAAGGTAAAATAACTATCCCACTAAAATAGAGATATTTATTCTAAAAATCAAGTAGATGCCGAAGCAAGAATCAAATTCCCTGAATATTTAAGAAGTTACCAAGTGACTTATTATGACTCATATTAAAAATTACAAGTTAAATGAAATGCCAGTTGTTTTCCTTTTCCCATATGGGTAAATGAAAACATAACAAATACAAAACAAATTAACATACTCTTTTCTCACTTTTCTGGGAAGTAAAGTCAATTCAGTATTGCCATTCAATTTCACAGCAGCTCAAAGACCCTTGCAGCAGAAAGTGATAAAACTCCGTCCAAATCTGCAGTGGTTCAACTAATGTTTCTTAGAAATACTTTTCCCACTTATTCTGTCAGTTATATATCCTAAAGATCAGCTGTTTTGAAAAAAAACTTTATATCTTTTCAAAAGATGGCTTCATTTAAAAAATCCAGATATGTGAACAGTATAGAGAAAAATACTGTGTTAAACCCAAATCCTTCTTTAAATCAGCTTCAAACTATCAAAACCCATTGCATTCACTAGCTTCAGCCCCGTGCTGAGCAGTTGCAAAATTGGAAAAAAATGGGAAAGTGCCCCTCTCTCCCTTCAGCTACTTTGTCTGGCTTCCTTCCAACAATTGTTTTTCTTGCACTTGGATTATGTGGGAAGAGATCAAAAAAAATCAGCAGTAGTGGTCCTCACTGAGGGCTGTGAAGTAAACTTCATTTCCCACTGCTGCCCCTCATGACTTATTTGCTTCCTCTACTAAACCAAACCACAGCCTAAAGTATCCCAAATTCTTTCCAAATTCAGCCCAGCAGGGTTCACACAGCCTAGATATAAGGCTGCTCTTATATCAACTTGGTAAAAATGAACAAGACAGCTTAAAAGCCGAGCAGCATGACCCACATATGGACTGTTAATCACAGACATTTTGGTTAAACAAACAAAACAGAACAAACAAGAAAACAACACCAAATCACTACACTCATGGGCACACACTTTACTGTCCAGTCCGTTAAAGGAAGTGTCATTCAGAGTCAATCTAGATAAAACAGCAGAATTATGCAAATCTATTCGATTTTACATGAGGAGTTTGAGAACTGAAAGGTTTTTCAGATCAGTTTGGTCTAAGACAAAACCTGCAGTTTCCACCAGCATAGTTTGTAGCATTAAAGGGCTGGTAGTTACTGTAGCAGAGATGCACTTCCTCATCCCCTTGACTAAAATGAGAGCATCCCACAGTCATTCTCTTGCTCTCCCACATACTGCCAGAAAGATCTTGTAAAAGAAGATGTTTTCTTTTGTATGATGACTGAAGTTAATGAGGATGTACCATAAATCTTTTATCCTGTAAAGCAGGAAATGATTGAGCTCTTGCAGACTAAGTTGGGGGACAGTATAGATACATTCTAACTGGCCTAAGGAAAACAAGAAAATCTGGTTGTGCTCACAGTCAATAATAACTCAAACAAATGCAAAGTAAATCAAGCAGGACGTGTCCTCTCCACAATTAAAGCCTCGATGCTGTGCAGAGGCAAGGGATGAGGAAAGCACAAGAGATGGCAAGAGGAGGAGAGAAGCAGGGGGAGAGCACGAGTTAAAGGAAGAGGAAAGGACAGGGCAGACAAATTCACCAGGAATGAACATGTACAGCATAGAGAGGAGACAACTGACAGCAGTCCTGGGAAGCAGTGAAGGAGAACAGAAATGGAAAGAAGATGAATTGGGAGGTAGAGACAGTAGATGAAATGCCCAGAGACACACTGGTTTCTTACAATCATTTGTCCTAAATTATCTTCACTTTAATTAGGAGAGAAAGCAAGCCTCCAAAGTTACAGAAATGTTATGGAATGGAGGCAAGCAAGTAAACAAAAACTTACAAACACCGTAAATGAAAGAAACAAAGTCACCATCACCATCACAAAGACTAGACTGGACTTTTTGGGCTTTCACAGCAGTCTTCACATTGTTAAAATCCCCATTAATTATTATTTTCTTATTATTATTTGTTACAGTACAAAGATGCAGCCACTGTCTGCAGAACAGCAAATCTAATATTTGCTGTTTGACAGAAACATTATATACTTTCCAGAGGCCAGCCATGTGGTAGGGTCTATCATTAACATTGAACCTGCCCATGTCCTAAAAATCATGCAAAGTTCCACTTCAATTGTAACAGCTTAAATAAAGGATACCACATGCACTGCAAGCCTTCTCAGTTTATTTCTAAACTTCAAAACTTTTTAATTGCTATTTACATAGCACAGGAATTCATTAACTTTCAGAAGCTCGGTAAGGGGACTCTAATAAACATTCAAAGTTAAAAAACACACATAAAAATAATTATGATATAGTAAATCTAATTTTTTTACACAATTATTTGGTATTACTCAGATGCTACTTCATAGGGCTATGCTACAAGACTGATTTGTTTAAATCCCCTTTTAAGGATTAGAAATTGTCACAGATATTAACACTTGTGGTTGCACATATGCAAATTTCTTAAGAAACTAGGCAAGATGCAGTTTGATCTCTCACCAGCATGTCTAATAGATTTGTTGAATATCAGGGAGATTTTAAGTTTGGCAGTAAGACAAGCTTGCTAGACATGTTTATAAATCTCCTGGCAGATCTGAATCTGCTTAGCTTCAAAAAATCCTAAATGCTAAAAGCATTGCCATAGTAATTGGTTATATGTCAAAAATGGAAGATGAAGATGTTCAAAGTATCTTGTCCTATATATATATATATGGCAGAAAGTAATATACAAAAACTTTTAATCCTCACCATTGCCACCTGTTCTGTTACTCCTTTGTCCCACTGAGTTTTCAGATTCTTTGTATGGAAACTGAAGAGTGGTATCCAAACTTCGAAAACCTTCTTTGAGAGAGTGGTGCTTGTAGTATTCTACAAGTTCCTTTCAGAAAGGAAAAAATACTTTCATTGGAAATTGAAATCACATACTGTTCAACATTCTGGTGCACAGCCAATGGCAGTTTTATTATGCAAGTAACCTTATTTTATAATACATTCCATAGTACATGCCTATTTTTTAAAATATAAAGTACCCTATAAATTGACAGGTTTATGTTGCCACTTAAAAAAAATTAAAACAAAACAAAGACACCCCAAAAATCAGCTAAGTGAAATCTTTTTGTCAGAGCCAATATTTTCTGCTCTTTTAAGTCAGGCTGAGGATGCATTTGCTTTTCTGGAGTCTGGCAGAAGGCAAGGTCAGCTGCTTGCTAAGGATGTAGTGGTAAATGTCTCTGTTTTCTCAAATTTCTTTTGCAATGATAAGTGACGTTTATCTACAAATGTATTTGCAAGTACAAAGACCTGAATAAAGCACATGGCTTGCACATAAGTGTGTAAGTCAACAGCAACTTAATGTGCAGATACGCTGAGCATGTCAAACTTTCAAGGTAGGGCAGGCTTGGGGTGTGTCAGACAGTGCACACCGAAAAATCCAGCATTTCACAGTCTCCTTGTACCCAAATCCAAAAATTTCATCTTCTCGTGTGTGTGTGTGTTCATCTATGGTAACATTCATAGCTACACACTATAATATTTTACATATATATATATATGCAAAAATTCATATAGGTAAGTATAAAACAATAGCTGAAATAGTTTATGCAACCAAGAAGACAAGTTACTCGAGTTCTTACTCTGAAGAAGGCAACACCCATCAAAATTCTGACAGCTCATGCTACTCCTTTGCAATCTTAAACCCCTGCCATTGTCTGCTACATTTGAATTAACCCTAGAAATGTCAATATCACAAAGTCTGTACACAGAACTAGAAGAAGATTAAAAGTGACTGGACAATTCAAAGCAAATGTACTTCAATTGATCTATTCAAATGGGGGATTCCACTCTTCAGAAATGCAAGCACAAAGCAATGCATTTACTGTAAACCCTTCTCTCCATTCCACTTACTTATATTTAGATTTCCAAATCTAAGAGTTGACCAAGCCAAGCTTAGGTCAAAATTAGGAAATCATACTGTATTTAAGCATTTCCTTATAGGAAAAAAAAAAAAGGAAAAACAGACAAAAAAAGCAAACAAACCAAACCAAAAAAAAAAAAAAAAAAAAAAAAAAAAAAAAAAACCACCACAAAAAACTATCAAAATTTTTAGCCTATAGCAGCCTACATCAGTGATACCTTAATTCCAGACAAACAAAAATAACTCTTAAATTATTTAGCCCTTTATCTAGTGCACAAACCCTTGATAACAGTCTGGATATTAATTTCTGAACTCTGGAGCACTTCACTCTCCACACTGTTGAGACCAATGCTAAGTAAAATCTACACCTGCTTTTAACAGTTTATAATCACAGGCAATCCAAGTAAGCAGGGAGGCCAGGAGACTAAGAACTCTTTGGGCTTTGCTGTTTGATATCAGCACATCATACAAGCTACAATGTCAGCAACAAAATGTTGCTCCCTTCTCATCACTGAATATCCAGCCATTCAAATTACCAAGGCAACACTGAGGGTGATTTGTAAGCAAGAAGCATTCAAAGTAGGATTTCTGGATAAGTGGAAAGCTAATTAGTATGAAACTTCTGTTATCTTTGTGCACAGAGCAAATCTGTAAGAATTACGTTGTTTGGTAAAGGTAATTAGAATTCCAA
The DNA here is from genome assembly GCA_013397795.1 of Orthonyx spaldingii. Taxonomy (NCBI): domain Eukaryota; kingdom Metazoa; phylum Chordata; class Aves; order Passeriformes; family Orthonychidae; genus Orthonyx; species Orthonyx spaldingii. Next base: position 929,872 of record VZTJ01005670.1, on the reverse strand, counting down.
ATGGATAGATGTTATTTGTTGGCAAAATAAGCAAAATGGTTCCAAAGTGAGGAGAAAAAAAATCTCTTAATGTCACAGAATCAGTTACTTTTAAAGCTTAGGTTTTAATTCCATTCTTCCATGAAAACAACTGAGTGACAAGTGGCCTCTAAAACATGAATTGCACAAATGACAGTAGCAAGCTTACAAACAGATGAGTAAGGCAAGCAGTCCGTGCCAGCATGGCTGGGGCTCCTCAGGAGTCTGTCACCTTACCCTGATTCACAGCAGCAGAACTGACCTTTCACTGCACCCTGCTTTACACACTCAGCACATTTTAATTACTCTCGTGAAAGTTTTTCAAATGTACTATGGAAAGTACGTACAAGAGCTCTTCTACTTTTTTCACCTCCAAAGCAGTACAAAACGCTGTGTCACTGCAGATCACTGCTTAACGTTTCCATGGATGCTGCCTTTGTCTGTCTTCTGCTCCCACTTCTACTCAGACTACTTGTGTTCCTCTCTTCTTTCAGTCACTGTTACTTTTTCTCTTGCATCTACCCAGAACAAAGCAGTTGTTCCACAGCACGTACAAACACCACACCACCACTCGTGTATTTACTCTCAAGGGCAGACTTCATAACACCCTAAATCTGTGTTATAAAATCATTCTTTCCTACTTGAATGTTAGCAACGCTCAGTTGGTAAAAGTGAGGTCCTCACACTAGAAATTTCTTCTGTTCTCTCAATTCTGTGATGCAATGCATATTCTTTTTGCTCATTTTTCATCCAACTTTGTCCTTTATTTAAATTTCTACTCTGCTTTGGAACCTGCACCAGTGCATTAAACTGCATCACTGCCCTAAGAAGATACCTGGCAGCACCGGATTCCGTCACGCTTTGCCAAGACCAGTTTCCAGTGTCCCATTTGCAGTGTTCACAGACTAAGCAGCCGCCTCCTTCACGCATCTGAGCAGCACCATGATTTCTGTTGCTAAACAATGATGAGATCTCAGGGACCCCAGCCCTAACACTCAACTATTCACTGGCTTGTAAGTGTGAAATGAAGATAAGAGTACTGAAACAGCTTGGTGCATTCATCAGCACACTTACGTTCTTCCTGTTCTGATGAGCATTTACAGATTATCATCTAATATCTCCCCACTTCTAGGATGCCCTTGTTTACAAAGTATTGGTGGTTAAATTTAAATAATTTTTAAGACTTGCTGGTTTTAAAGCTTCTCCCTGCTCTTGTTTTGAGTTATCCTTCATTTTTATTTAATGTTTTCACATACTCAAGTATTCATGCAGGAACGCTGCTGGATAAATTTTTATCCAATTGATTCCTAAAAATCAAGATTTCCAAAGATATCCAACATCTCCTTTTCAGAATCAGTCTAACTCCACAGTGGGCTGATGCATGGGATTCAAATTCCTCCTCTATACCACTTCACTACAAGGGACACAATCTAGTCCTAACAATAAATATGTAGTTTTAAGCACATAAAATTATCATTTAGAGCTAAAACTACAAATATAAAAAAATTATCCTAATAGCAGGTATGGACACAATTCAAATCTCTCACTCTCATAGCTTTCTGGAATTTCACAAACCAAAGTAGCTCTCTCTAACAGAAACAGCTACACAGAAAATCTCACATTAAAAAGCTAATCAATGCTTACCATTAAATTTTTAAATTTTCTATTTTCTGCAATGTGGAAAAAGCCATCTCTTGTTAAAATCTTGATGTGTTTCACTTCGTTATTGTACCTGTGGGCAATGAATAACTTATGAATATAAATGTGTTTTTAATCAGACACAATCAATAATTACCCGAGGGCATGCCCCTAGAACACCACACACATAAATTCTTAAGACAAAATGTATATCTGTGCCAAAACAAAGTTGACATCTAATCAACCAAATATATTTATTGAAGTACAGCTAAAGAAGTAATCTGTAATCAGAAAAAAAGTCAAAGCTCGTTCTAATTGGGAATTCCCACGTACTTCTTGCTTTTATATCCATGTTGATAAATAACATGAAAGCAAACAATAATTTGCATCCACAAAATGTATAAACCCACATTTTACTGAATTGTCTGAGATGCAAAAGCTTCAATGAGTTCTCACCGAAGTTAATGAAACAGATCACACTGCACTCCAAACAATGCTTACTCTTCTCCAACATATTCAACCATTATTTTTGTAGCCACTTTTGCTACACCAGCATGATAAAACCATTGCTTCTTTCCTTCTATAAATCCTGGGTATTTTTGACAGCAACTTCAGTTTTCCTATATTGACTCTCTTAAAGGCTGCACATAATTATATAATGGAAACAGTGGTTTATTTTCCGTATTTCTTTCAAATACTATCTAGACAAAAATGAGAACATAGAAACTTTCTTGAGGAGTTCTTATTCCACTTCCACTTACTTAATACTAATTGCATATTCTCCTGATTCTTTGGTCCTGTGCCGCACCAGGTAAGTGCTATTTACTCTGTTAATTAGTTCACTTTCTGCTTGCAATCGTTCCATTGCTCCTGCAAACCTGTAAGAGGGAAAATAAAAATTGCTTATGATTTTTTTCCAAAGCTCCAAAGGTCTGTTAGATATGCAATACAGAGTGCAAATAGTCTACATATGATGGGGACCAAAAATATGTCCATTGCAACTGAATACTGCGTCCAGATTTCTGAATGAAGAATAAAACAGGATAAAATTCCACTGTTGGGAGCTGTGGAATTCTTAATTAGAAAAGTACTTGAGTACATGTTGAATACAATATCTGCTAAGGAAAGTGCAGGAGACCAAGCATTAACTGAATAACTACTGGCTTGAAAAGTTCCTAAAACCAACTACTTTATCTGAATCATTTGTTGCAAGTGAAACAAGACAACTTTGAACCTCCCTGAGTTCTAGGGAGATTTATCTTGACAAAATGGAGAATCAGCCACCAGAGGTAGATCAGGTCAACAGAAGACCTACACGAAAATTTGGCACTTACACAAAGACAGTATTTTATTTGGTTTCATAATTATGCAGAACCTCTACAGGCTAAAGTGCAATGGGTATACCAACATCCTGAGGGAAAAAAAATAAATCAGCCAAAAACACCCGAATTTGAAAAAGCTGATGCTAAGTGTTGAAAGCTAAGACAAATAAATCACTGATTCTGCAGCCTGACTGCATAAGCAGATTTGTGCCCTTGCTCTGCCTTGCTGCTTTGCGTAGGACATCATGAAAGGCTGTCAGCAGACATTTATTTGCAAAACTAGAGGTTAAACTGTTAATTGGGGAAAATGACCTCACTTCCAGGGAAATTATGCTTATCTTACCATTTTGCAAAGTAGTCTAAAGGCAGTCATCACCACAGACCACCACTATGTAGAGCTTCACACTAACACATCACTACCAATTAGAAAGGAGCTTGAAGTAAAAAAATAGTTCTTTATTAAAAATCCACAGGAGATGAACACTGATACCATTAATATGCTTTCTTCTAACAAAATTATAAATACAGGAAATGTTAGAAATTAATTCAAAATACCAGTTTTAAATAATAAACATTTTACTTGGCTTGTTATGAAAAACTAGTATATGAAAAATTAGGAAAAGTGATCCTGATTTCACTTTTGGCAAGTTAAGAGGAAATCAGAACTCATGTCTAAATGACAAAGCATAAAACCAGTGAAAGAACACAAGTGATGCTTACTCTGCTCTCTCAGAATCACCATGTCTTTTCTGAGTTGTGGGAAAGAGTTCACACACTTCATAAACTCCAGTGCAGCAGTGGTTGCAGTTTTGACACACCATCTTTTTCACAGAGTCATCAAGATTGGAAGAGACCTTTAAGATTCATCTAGTCCAACCATCAACCTTGCACCACATAAACATCCCTAAACCATATCCCCAGGTGCCACTTGTAGCTCTACAGCTTCATTGTTGGTGGGGGTTTTTAAGGAAATGCAGAACTATTCATGATACAAGATGTATTTAAGATTATTCCCTCCTTTATTCACTTAACATGTAAGATATACCTCCATGCTTCATACTACAGTCATCTCATTATTTATTTCAGACCTCTGGGACTAAGACTGTACAGCCACAGACTTGTAAACAAAATCTCAAAATCATTAAGCACTCTATTATACCAGAAATATTTTCAGGCAATGCATGGTATTGCTTTCCCAAACCATTAGAGAACATCTTCTGAAGGCTAGAAAGGATAAACCAATATAATTGAAATTGTACGAAACAGTTGCTTTCTGTGACTGCTTCTTTCAGATTCTTGTAAGACAAGACAGGGACTTACCACAGTTGTGAAGAGTAGTCTACTGGTTTAGGAACCTAGGATATCAAAAGATACAGAGAATGAGCCTCAAGATTTTTGTTGAAAAACAGAAGTTAGATAGCACTGATTTAACTGTCAACATCCAGGTGATCTAATTCATGTATAGGTCTATTTCCTTTAAAGGAAGTTACAATAAAGAACAAATATTCCATGTCATTCTGAAAGTAGTACAGAATATTTTAAGCTTTTTTCTTCTGTGACAGTTTGTTTGGGGTCCTTTTACTCCACAGAACTGTTCAAAGCTTTTCTGACAGTGCCTATATTCAAATCACATACACAAAATAGCTCAATGCTCTGTATTGTTGAAAAGTATCATTAAAATGTGCAACCAATTTACAGTAATGTATAAAATTAATTTCATGTATTTGGGATTGTGTGGCCTTAGACTATCTACTGGGAAATAAGGTCTATAATCTTCAGAGAGACCTGAGGATATCCCACAACTTGTATTGTATGACATTATTCATTCCATTATATTTGACTTGGGCAACTGTTGCACTGTACCTTGGTAAGCATGTCATTACATCAGCATGTCAATTCTGAAATTAAATTTAAAAAATTAAGCAAACCGCAATCAGTTTGCAAAATGGATGTTATATGTACACAAACACATGCATAATGTTTATTCATGCACAAGATGCACAGTGTAGCAGTTCCTATGAAAATCAGCGTTTCACCTTGATCATCTCCCATTAGTGTATGATAACTCAGTATTACCCTACACTTCCAAAACAACATGTGAAAATGTACAGTGCTGAAAAATGGATTTTAGTGAAAGCATTAAACATACATCTCACAGACTTATAACTTAAGGTCACATGTTCTCAGGTAAGCAAATGTATTTTGGGTTTTTTCCTGCAAGTAAAACCAAAGAATGTTTTATTTTCTGGACTCTAATAGGGAAGAAATTACAGTAACATTCTTCTCACAATTTTTTATTCATGATATATGGAATGTCTTCAACAGAGACTTCCAAAAACAAATCAAGTCAAGAAAATATTATTATAAAGGCCTATAAACTTAAATTGATTGAAATTGCAATCAATTACAACTCCCACTGACTTGACCTCAGGTATCAACCAAGATCTCTATCAAAGTCTCTAGACTTGACCTTGAAATAAACTTCAGTGTGGATCTGGATTAAAGTTCTCTGTGATAAAACCAGGCTCACATGTTAGGCTTGTGCAGCAGTAAACCCACCCAGGTATTAAACAGTCATTTAGTTTAGTACTTGAAAAAGAAAAAAGGAAACATGCATTATTCCCAAACAGTGCTGACAAAGGGCTCTGGAACAGCAGCATCTGCAGTGCTGGCAGCTTGTGAACCCCTCAGGAGTGCAGGGCACCTAAGAGAGCCGGGTATCACCCCTGGCAGCAGCGCTGGCCTTTCACATCCCTACAGACACTGATGGTGCTGCTCGGGCAGCTCTGCTTCTAATGGGGACACCTGGGAAAGGTTAATGGATTATGAATATGCTGACAAATAATTCCTAAGAGAAATGTTTGAGTGGATCAACCAAATGATACATTTCAAGGCCACAATTTCAAAAATTACGAAGTTTTTACATGTTGCAAGATATTCTTAAATATTCCAAATTTGTCAAGTAGGGCTAATAAATTGGAAAAACTGGAAAGGACATAAAAATTCAAGGATGGTTTAAGTCCATCCTCCAGAGCAGTTACATGACAGATAAGTAGTCACTTTTGTAAATTTTGAATGGACAAATATATTTCTATAACAAGTACTGTTCATTGTCATGAAGAAGGGTAAAATCAAATGTTATTCCAGAGGCTCTTGGCTCATACTGTGCTATATATCCAATGCCTCTACAGAAATTAGAAAAATGGAGGAAAGCTGGGAAGAAACAGATATTACTCATATAGTGCATAAAATGTTTGCTGACATATACTACTTATTTTAAAGGGAAAAAAATGTTTATAGGTACATCTGTGAAAAGTCTGGAATATAGATATTCTGGAGCTCAGCAGTTTTTCATTCAATATTCATTCCTAAAGTCTTCTGATATATGGATTTTATGCTGTTTCTGGGCATTTTTACATCAGATGGTTGCAAAGACTGTTAGACTTAATAATAACAGTAAAAGTTATAGCATGTTTAAAACCCGATTGATGTTTCAGTATCTTTAACTGCATCATTTATCATAATAAGATGTTTATATTTCATCCTTCCAAGTTAACAGTGGTGAAGCATCAATTTAGCTTTTTGTTCTCATCATGACACCAGTTGGTAACATTTCATGAATAATATTTATTCATTCAGTAAAACTGTGCTCTTTTCAATACTCCTCTAAAGAGTGTATTTTAAATTTAGCAGAAAGCTTTGCCATTAGAAAGAGACCTTCACAACACCCCAGCAGAATTTTTCCTAACTTCAGACATTTCACTGCCTGTGCTTTTAAAGTATATTGGTGATTCCTAAAAATGCTGCTACAGTTGCTGTCAATGACACTACACAATGACTGACAGGGTCACTGACAGTGGCACCATGGAACGGGAAATCCACCACTTGAACAATAAGCAAGGGGTGGGAAATTCACAAATTTAACAATAAGTAAAAGGTGGCAGGATGAAAGCTAAATTCACACAATTTCATCTTCATTTCAGATTTGTTCTCTCACCCAATCTAACACAACTTGTACCCACAAATAATCTGTGCATTCCTCTTCAAACAAAATTCTGGAAATACAGGGTACTAAAGACATCTTATGGTATTCTAATGCACTTATACTCTTTAGAATCACATGTATACTTGTTCTGGAAACTAAGGCACAATATAAGCCCCAAAGGCATATCAAAATGCAGCTACTAAGAGCTGATTCCACCTACTTATAAAAGCCATTTAAGTGGCATATCTTGATTGCTGTAACAAAAGCAATTCTATTAATAAGTCAAACTGTTGCGAATCAGGTTAAAGTAAGTGGAAACTGCCTTAAAGCAAAGTAAGGAATAGGATTCATTATTGGGCTTATGGGTTTTCATCAACTCATCTCAACAAAGGAACCCAGTAATCTCATGCACAGTGTTACAGAGGGCAGAGAAGGAACAAGTGTATAGTATATCAATGCATCATATCTGTACATAAAACCCTTGAGTACATATTATAAAATTATTTTTCTTATTACTTTCCCAAATTTTTTGAGATTGAGAAGATTCTTGTGTGATATAAAGTCAGGTAAGAACCTAAAGAAAGACGAAAATTTATCAAGCAGTCAGAATTCCAAGTTTTACATTAGTTTTACAATTTTTAAACTCACTAGTTAGGCTGTAATCCCTCTCTCTAACCCAAAGTGACTGGGGAATAGATTAGAGTCACAGCATTCTCACCTTCCTGCTGGGGAAGGAAGAAAATGCACTTTCACATAAAATGTATTTGATCTACACTCTGGAAACTCTTCAGACAGATCAATTGATTAATATTCCCTAAAGTTAAACCTGGTTATCAAACTTGTTTTCTAGACATGTCCTACTTACATCCAATAACCAAATGAATTAGAACGCTCTACTGTAAGCAATACTGAACATACCATGAAAGTACAAAGGAACTAGAAACAGCTTTATTTTTGTTGGGTAAGATTAATCTTGTTGAACTGAAGAACTAGGCAGTTTTCCTGTAAGGTGGCAAAGAGAACTGAACAGTTCTACTTACACATGGGCTAGGTTTTACTGCATCACTTGGGAAGAATCCAAGCTCTCCTGTTGTTAGATTTCTTCCCTAAAAAAAAAAAAAAATCCATTTTTGAGACATAATTGGATTAATAATAATAATACATGCACAAGGATTTAGGACAATAAGTATATCCAAGAGTCTTTAAAAGAAAATGCTATTCTAACAAACTGTTGCTTAGCAGTTATGTGGGTTTTGTTGGGGGTTTTACTATAATTAAGTAATAATTATAACTGATAGATCTGAAAGCTCTGAGAGCTGCGAGGTAAGAAGAGAGCTCAGAGACTGGGATGTGATTCCCAGTTCTGTCAATGTCTGCCAGTGTCTGATATCTTCATTAATGTTAATTATCTGCTTTCAAGTTACTTCCTCCTCAGCTGGCATTCTACAGAAAGCTGCCACCCTGCAACCTGGGAGATCCCCAAAATGACTACACCACCATGCAGCGGCGGCTGCAGCACCTGAGAGATCAAACTCCAGTGGGAATTCAGAGCTAGTGATCCAACAGCCAATTCAGACTCTAGGTTAAGCATTCCCACAAGTGATGCACATCAATAGAAATCGATTGGGCAGGAGAATACTAAGAGAGTTAAAGATTAGTCTCTATGACATAGTGACATGCTGTAGATGCATCCACACAACTGGGAGACCAGGGGCAGAAATGCACCCAGCAGGGCCTAAACTGAGCCTTTTCTGCAACACAACTGTTGCCTCCCCAGAGTGGCAGGAACACCAGTTTGCTCTGGGCTTCTAAGCACCAAAAGTGACCTGATCATCACACATGCATGCATCAGCAGCCCACACACAGTTCAACACCAACCAAGCTCTCCGGAAGAACACCTTAAAAACATCCTTTTATTCCTAGTAGTATTTGGCAGTGACCACGTTTCAGAGGAGAACAGAGCACGGAGCTAAAATTTCTAAACACATACTCATAAAATGAAGGCATCAAAATGTGAATTTTGGCAAACAAGTGTTTTAACTGATTTTTTTAAAGTACTATAAAATACTTAACCTCCATTAAATGTAATATACTGACTGCAAACATACTCTCAGCATTTGGCAATGAGATTAAGCATGAGTACTTTACAAGCATTAAAATCTTGCAAACTACATTTCTTTTTTATTTTTGATGGCATATCTGCAACATAAAAAAAAATAGAGGGAAAAATCTTCACAAGCACACATGAAATTTCTTCAGGGTTTTAGTTCATTTTGTTTCCATAACATTAAATGTGTAATTCTACCGTAATACCAGCGCAGAACACAGAATTCAAAAAACTCAATAGACTGGAGCTGAATGTAAAAAAATAACAAAGGTTTATGAAAATACCAAAACCAGTTTTTATTGGTGCTATCCTAAGAACAATAAAGGAGTGCATCATTTTCCATGGGAGATCACCATGCAATTTACCACACACAATAGCTGCCACCTTTACCAAAAATACAGAGAAGTGAAGGGGAGAGGGAAATCAGGTAGGCAGTATTTAAGCTGAATATGCTTTATGCTAGTGATATTTTAAAAAATAATTATATGCAAACAAGTGACCATCTTACACATTTGAACCTGTATTCAGCAAAGCCTCCTTGCCCCCTTTCACACCATCTTGAACACAGGTTACCCTTTGTATCCATATATTCTATTTACTGCTGAAACACAAATCCCTCTCAAGTACAGACTTAACTTTTAAGCAGAGCTCTGACACAGTCTGCCATCTAAGTGATACTTATTTCCAATACTAACCATACCTGAAAAGCAAGTAGTATCACACTCAATAAGACCAATCACTGAACAAAACATATTAAAGTCTATCAAAACATGTTTGATTACACTTCAGCTACAGCTTAAGCACTGCTTAATAACTTGTATTGTTTATTTGACATGCTGTAAAGAAGGAAAAAAATTTACCTAAAGCACACATACTTATCTATTATAATGACTTGAATTTCTAAATTGAGCAATGATCAACTTAAAAATCCATTGTAATATTAGACCTGTGGGCCACCTGTAAATTACTCTAAAAGGCCTCCTGAATAATTAAAGATTTTAATTTAAGTTGCATTTCACCAGCTTTTTCTTAATATGCATTTTAAAATGCACATGTCATTAAAAGACTAAAAAAAATCTGTATTAAGCAGCCTGTAACAAGAGAGAAAAAAAAATTGCTGAATGATGCTAATGGAGATGACAATTTCCATTAGGATTCAAATCCGTTACTAAGGCTTCTAGGGAAAAGCCTCACACACTTTCTGGTTTCTGCTAGTTAAACACAATGAGATTCTAGCTAAATTCTTTAGCATGATAATCACAAATAACCTCTAAGACAATTTCCAGTAGATTGAGTTGACAGATGTGTATGAACACGGCAATAGAATCAGTCCCACACGGTGCCAGTAATTTTGGCTCGCACTAATTGTATTAGTCAGATGATTACCTTCTAGCCAGTCCTCAGCCAAGAGCAGGTTTAAATGCTTCTCCAGATCAGAATTCTAGACCTTGCAGAGCCAAGTTCTACATACAAAACTACACAGGCCAAGCTCTGTCAACTAACATTTGAAAAGATTTATTTTTAGTGATGTGAAATACCCATGGACTGCAAAGTAACAGGTTGGGGACGTTTTGGAGGGGAGTTGGTTTGGTTTTTGGGTTTGGAGGGTTTTTTGGGAGGGGGTGAGATGGTTGAGCTACACCTATTTAAATATTTTTTCAATAGATAAAGTAATTCTATTTATTCTGTTTATTATTTCCCCCAATTAAATGTTCAGGATGATACAGTGACATAGAAGAGTTCACTGATCCAGTCCTGAAGAGTTTGGAGAAGATTCCATCCTAACCATAGCCAGAAAAACAAAAGCCAAAACAAACAAGAAAAAGTATGACTTAACTTATGAAAAGACCAGGCAGTTTTTATATTATATTCATTACCTTATTATCGCTTT
>VZTJ01005670.1:899285-918904 GCA_013397795.1 Orthonyx spaldingii | reverse complement strand
ATTATATTCATTACCTTTTTATAGCTTTGAAAAAAAAAAAAAAAAAAAGAACAAGAAAATCATGAAGACAAACACAGGAACAACAATTAAAGAAGACAGATATTTTCCAGTTGTTGTTTCATTAATCTCCTGAAAGCTCTTCTATTTAGCTCTATTTTCATGTATCCAATAATACAAACAATTAAGAAAGCAATCAAGAAAAATGAGACAAACTTTAATGCATTTATCATTAAAGTGAATGCAAGTCAGCATTTTCAACGTCTATAGTTCTCAATTAAGAAGAAATTTTAGTAACGAAAGTAGTGATGTGAATCGTGACAGCAAATTTTGCTATCAATAGAATATACTTTTCCCATGTATATAAAAAACCCCTATTCTTAACTGACCTGAGTCAGCATCAAGTAGTTGAGGTGTGGTTCTGTTTTGCAGAGCTATTTCTTTCCCCTATAAATCTAATATTCACTAACTGGGTTTTGTCAACATAGCTCTTACTTCTGCTGTGTTAGAGAACTAGAGACTGAAAATTCACAAAACTCTGCTTTTTTGTGCCCAACACTCTTATAATTTCACTAGGATAGGCCACCAGTGTCATATTCTTGCACTTTTAGACTTTTACTTTAAAGTTGCAAGAATGAATTTCTACACCATATAGAAACTACTGGCAATTTAAAGCAAAAATAGTTGTATTAGACATTTATTTGGATAAACGATAAACCACAAAGAATTTTGTTGTTGTCGTTCAAAAAGAAAAATGTTACGAGAGCAATATATCAGTAAGAAGTTGATACCTGGACAAACAGAACACAGCCATTTGATAAATGATACAGTACCTGCCAAAATAAGCTATGTGCATCTCCTCTAATTAGTTCAATGGTGTCTCCAACCTGGATGTGCAATGGTGGGCCATCTTGTGCTGCTGGCTGTGGTATTCCATTGTAGTTCCGGATTACCTGCATTTTTGGTAAACCTGAAAACACCAAATATTTAAAAAGATAAACACAAACAGAAAAAACCCCATAAGCCAGAATCTATTTCTACTTAATGACAATCTATAGGATCTGAAAAGCATGAGAGCAATCAAGCAAAGGAACACTATGTCTTTAGCAGGTACATGACTAAGGCACTAGTACTTAGTACTGTACCAGGCACAACCAAATAGAAAATAATTACTTTGGACAAACACTTCTATCCTTTCTTCTTGGGGTAAAGTTCATTTCATGCCTATGGAGACTCTTTCCTGTACGTGTGCACCCCTGGCTCTGCATAGGGTTCAAATATTAAGGCTATCTTTATAGTTCAAGGCAAAGACAGCAGTGCATTAGCATTAAAGATACTGATATGGATAACCCCATCTGCTTTAGAACAGTATTAGCAAAAACCTACGGCCGATGCGAACGGGGGCAGGAGAGTCAGGATCACAATTCTTTTAGGTTTCTCACAATACTTTTTTCTTTTTTTTCTTTTTTTTTTTTTTAAGTTTCAGGTTATGACAGCATTTCTGGGTACACGTAACAAAGCCTGAATCAGTTGAAGGTTTCATTTTCAAGACAAGAACTCTTGGTGCACACTACTGCTTTCATATCAATACTGACTGCATCTAGGCAACTAAGCTGTGTTGGGGATTTTTTGGTTGCTTGTTTTTTTTGTTTGTTTGTTTTTAAGGGAGCAACCCACTTCCTGAGACACAAAATATTTTTCCTGAAGATGAGCCTGTCTGCTTTGTAAAAAGAACTAAAGCACTGTTTGTAACTACAGTTCAAGAACCCTCCACAAGCATGTATCACATGGTAGGGGGGATTTCAGTCAGAAGGTAAAACTGTGGATACTGCAAATTCATGTTCTTGTAACTTTACTGGCATTTAAAAAAAAAATAAAAATTAAGCATTATAGACAGCTACTGTATTGTACTCAAAGAGTGTGCTCTGATATTATAATACTTGAAATCAAGTAAAGCACCACCCACTCCATAACAAATATATTAGATTTAGAGGCTTTTAGAAAAGCATTTTTGCACTCTATTTACTGCCAAGGAAAGCATTTTATCACAACAGATCTATTTTTAATTACTCTCCCCCTCTGTAAAAAAAAATTATATAATAATTTTCCTGGTTTTAAATGAACATGGGATTTTTAAAATTGCTATTATTAAGTGGGCATATCAATTTAAAATCTTAACCAGAAAGTTTTTGGTTAAGTAAGAGTTTTGTAAGAATGTATATTAATAAATACAGGTAAGAGTGAAAGGTTGCAAAGTCAAGCTTGCTGGGCTGCCATATTTAACGTGTTCCTTGCTGGAAGGCACGATTAACTTCATTCTAACAACAAAGGATCAGCAGGCTCACAAAAGACTTATTTCTGTTGCAAGATCACTACTCTAATTTAGGTGGCAATAAACATAAATACCCACAATCTCCTCTAAATTGTATGAAACATGAAAGAGATCACCTTCAATAATTACTACTCTCTGTATTAACAAATAAATACTAATCCCAAGTGCTGATGAAACATTAAGCAAAGTAATACCAGCTCCTACATTACTCAACCCAAACGCCACCTTAACTTTTACTGTTTCTGCAAGTTATCTGGCATACTTAAAATGAGCACCTAATTATCAGTAAGCCATTATTCCACTTAGGCAAATACTAGACCTTACTTTGTTTCACAACTGAAGGCGTTCATGCTTTCAAATACTGATGCAGCATCAACACATGCTTCATGCACTGCATGGCAAATAGAAGTAATGCTACATACAAGAGTCTACTGAGAGATGACAACCTGGTCCTAATGCAAGGAAACTCCCCACCAGAATATGAATTATAGTTCTGCATATGTGATGAACAAACTGTAAGCATGTACTCATCTTAGAGACATACTTGGAAGTCAAAACAAATGCACAAAAAATTATTCATATTATAAAACTTGGTATTGGGTGATTTAGTTTAGCACATTTTTTAGTGTGCAGATACAATATACTTAAAACCCCACCCTTGGACTGATCTTGTCAAAATATGCTCAAGAAATAGTCATGTACTTTTGAATGAAAATCCTGGTGGTTTTTAAAGATACTATAGTGCTTAAATTATTAATCATAAAAATGAATAAAAGTACTTTTTATTTCTATTCCACTGGTAATTATAATTATTGGCATCTCTGAAAACCAGGGCAAGAGAACTATGGGGAAAAAAAAGGAAAAATTGTGCTGTGTCAACTAGCAGAATTATTCAAAAGGTAACCCAGAATTAATCCTGTTAAAACATATCATGCCTAGAATACTTGTGTATCATTCAGTATGCTTGATTCTGTAAAATCCTAGGGCAATTTTGATTATAAAGTTACCTTGGCAGATACAATGTTGGAAGATTTGATTTAACACCTCTTGACATCAGTAGAAATAATTCTGTCATTTAAATAGGCTTTTGGGTTACGGCCTTAATGGACTTTATTATCTTGCTTTAGATCCCTTCTTACAACTTGTTTGTTGTAATGCCTATAACAACAGATAACTACAGTGCTCATTTGCTTGCTACAGCTGTCTCTACCATGGTGACCAACAAATCTTATTTTTGTTCTGTAATTTTACTACCTATTTTACCCAATTGTTGTCTTTAGCCTACTTAGGAGTTCTTTGTGCTCAGCACTGTGGTTGCTATGAATACACACTGCCTAGCACAGTGCATGTGCACTATCACCAGACTCACATGAACCAGTACCTGGAACAAGGGGGATACACGGCTACCATTCCAGTACACTGCAGCAATGTACAGCAATCAATGACACTGCAACCTTGTTCTGTACCACTTCCATTCAGACACTTCCATAATGATACTGCATGCCAGCTTCAAGGCCATGGATCAAAAATGCATGGATAAATAAGGGAAATGATATTTTGGTGCTAATTATTTTAGCACACATTAGATTTGACTCAGATTCTGAAATGCACTTTATACCTCAGAGTAAAACAACTGAAGGTAAATTCACTCTCTAACAACAGGAGTGTCTGAGTCACTGAAGGCCATATTCATTGCAGTATCAACAATACCACACATGCATACACAGCCTGTATCAAAGATATAAAAGCAGTGAGTGCACAACTAATATGCTTTACTAGTTGTATGAAAATATCAAAATGACCTATCCTCGTCATATGATTTTAGATATTTTTAAACCAGTTTTTTCCAGGAACAAAAGTCTAAATGAAATCTTTGAATCAATCAATCAAAACAAGTACATATTATCCTGGAACAGCTAAATTTTCATGGGTAAGTGTTCTTCTCATAGAACTTCCCTTATATCATCATTAAGTATGGAAAAAAATAAATGGGGTACAGCAAAGTCAGTAAGCTGAGGTAGACTCAAAAAGCTCCAAACAGAATGCTTACATTCCTTTTCACCATACAACTACAGATTTGATTATAGTAGCTCAGAGAAAGAGTTCAGCAGATTAACATCGAGCTGGTGTACATTTAATTGGACACAAACTGGTCAGCCTTCACCTCCTAACATATACAAAGAACACTGGGGTGTGATGGATCAAGACCCATCCATCCTTAATGCACCAACTATCTCAAACAATCTGAGTTTTTTAACAAGCTTATCCTAAAACAAATCTGTTTGCCCCTACTGTTCATTTTAGAACTCTATTGTCTGAGCATTTACAATTGTGCTGGCTTTGGCTGAGGCAGTTTTCTTCAGAAAAGGTAGTGTGAGACTACCTATGATTTGAACTTGTGCTGAAAACAGGGTCTGCTTGCACAAAGGACTTTTCTGCTTCTTATACCACCCTGCCAATAGGCTGGGGGTGCACAAGAAGCTGGGAGGGGACACAGCTGGGACAGCTGGCTCCAGCTGACAAAGGGATAAGCCATTCCATGTGACATCATGCTCAGGATATAAAGTGGGGTGAAGGAGGAGGAAGGAGGGATGTTTGGAGTGATTTGGGGCATTTGTCTCCCCAAGTCACCATCACAAACAACAGAGTCCTGCTTTCCCTGGGATGGCTCAACACCAGACTGGCCAGGGAACGTGGTGAAAGAATTTCATCTTTTGCTCTACTTGTGTGTGCAGCTTTTGCTTTGCCTGTTAAACTGTCTTTATCTCAACCCACGAGTTCTCTCACCTTAGTGTTTTGATCCTGGTTGGGGTTAAACCACAACAAGAATCTTCTACTTTTCAGTGTAAATTAGTTCATGCCCAGTTTATACCCATCTAGAAACAGGAGCCTGCATAGTTCTTTTCCTTGTCTGCATTTATTTTCATACTACAGTTAGAGAGAGCAATCATACCCCTATTAACCTTCATTTTGCTAGGCTAAACAAGCCAAGTTCTTTTAACTTCCTCTCATAAGAGACCAATTCCTCTGAGGCAGTATACCAGCTGCTTTACAGAAGTTCAGACAGGCAAGATCTAGAATACTTTCCTTGTCTATCTTGACATTTCATTTTTAATTGGCACATGGATTCATAACAAATATACTCATTAAGAATCCTGAGGACTTGCTGTAATACAATAATGCAGACAAGAAAAAGTGGTATGTTACAGAAACCTGAAATGTTTCAGAGTATAATTATGGATTATCTGTGACAGAAACAGTATAGAACCTCTATGCATTAACGACTAAAATGTGAAATATGTTAAGCATTTAGAGACACTGCCATCACAATGTACATAGCTGCAGTACTGACAATATCTGACAATTACAGAAAACTTGTGGAAACATATCTGGCACAAAAATGCTACTCATTAACATACTCATTAAAAGAAGGTAAAATTCCAATACAAAGGACAAGATCAGGATTTCATCCATGCAATATCATTAATATTAAAAATCCCATTGGCTTCCATTAAGTCAGATTTCCACATGACAAAGTTTTTTATCAGGAAACTTTCTAATTTAAAGATAGAACAGAGCCTGGTAGTTTCCAACATTGAAATAAAAAAGCAAACATATCCAGTTATGACACCAGTAAATAGCTAAAATTTACTTCACTTGAAAACCAGGGAAAAAAACCAGATTTCTAGAGAAGCCTTCACAGCCAGGCTTTGGGTCATAGAACTAACAAATTGGTGATCTAAATTGTAGCTCATGAGAAAAACAGAAAGTGTAAGGGAGTCAACATTTATAAAGTACCAATTAGATTGTATTATAGAAGTATAAAACCTTTCATAAACCACAACATTAATTTGAGTATTTCATGTCATAATTATGAGTCAAGGAAGAAGGCTAAAATTTAGAATTAACATAGCACATAATAAGTCAGAACACCCATTATATGAAATGAACAAACAAAAAAAAAAGTATAAAATACTTGTACTCCTTATAGCAGCTCTGCATTTCTAAACCACACTGAATGACCCTCAGAGTTTGATGCAGAGATTTAAAAATGTTACTTTTTGCTAACAACATGCATAATGCATGCCCTATTATGACCTCTATCTGTCAAAATTGATTCCAGCATCTGTTATTTCCAAGCAACGCAAAATGTGGTTTAGGCTTTGGACAGGGATCATTCTAGCATACAAAATAATGACACAGCATACAGGAGAGCAGGGTTCAAAGTTGAATTTTTGGATATACTTTATACTGTTAGCACAAAGACATGAAACAACTTTGTCTCCATTAAACATCCCTTCCTAGTAAATATGAAGACTTTCTTTTTCTCTAGGAAAAATATAGCCTAGTCACCAAAATTTATAACCTGATCAAAAAAAAAAAAAAAAAAAAAAAAAAAAAAAAAAAAAATAAAACCAGTAATGCAATAAAGCCTCCAGACTTCACGAGGTTTTGAATCTGAAACAGAATTTTAGACTATCTGACAAGGCCACATCCTGATGTTTCCAGAATCTCAAGAAAATAACATTGCCTTTCATACAGAAAATGACACAAAGGTTCACTAATTCTGTCCTTTCTTTCACCACAACAGCATTTTGGGTGTCTGTTTGGAACCTCTGAACTTGCTTTGACCCTTTCTGGTTTGTATCTTTGCAGCTACAAAAATAGGGAATGCAGTTCTGCTGAGAAACAAGCTGACATTTAGGGATTGATAACCCTTTCATAGTAAAGACCTGGAGGAATACTCCAGCTGAAATCTCTGAGCAGGTATGCGTCCATACATCTTCACCCTCCAACCAGAAAGTGAGGGCTATGTTAACTCATGGCAGCGTCTCACAGGATTAAATGTCTGAACAGTGGCCCACACTGTCATGGATAACTTAACAGCAGAAACTAAAGAGACACAGGCAAAGGAGAACTCATATTGAAATAAAACATTAGTATTTACACCATGGTAAGTAAAACTAGACTGTGAAGGTTTCAGATCAAGAAGCATAACTGCAAATAATAAAGTAACAAGGAGTTACAATAAAAAGAGAAAAACAGATGGGTTGATAAGGACAGCAGTGTGAAGAACGGGTGGAACTGTTATACCCACAATCTGAGCATCCATGACACAAAATCACCAACTTTGACACATTTTTTGGCAACATCATCTATCCAACACTAATATTAAAAGCTAGTTAAAGAAAAGCTCTAATCTGAGCATGGGCTATATGAAAACAAAGTCCTTTGGCATTTTTCTATATATTCTTCCAATCAGCTCTGCTAGCTTAATGTTTAAAATTCCTGATTGTAATAATTTTATTGCAGAATTAACAGTCAACTCGGTTCTTCTCTCTTGCATTTATCAGGAGAGCAGCTTCCCAATTCCTCACCAGTGCCATCTATGTCCACAACCAGTGGAAATCAATGGCTTTGCACAGTTGCTGCCAAGGCAAAACTTGTCTAGAAGGCCTTCTCAGCTGGTGAGGAGACATGAGAAAAGCAACACTGCTAATCACTTAAAAAACCCTACTTACATTCAGTTTCTGAGGCTGCCAATTAATGTCTCAAAAGAGACTAGGTTGAGGTGGGTTTTTTTAACTTTTAGGCCAAGTACTTGTAACACAAATTACAGAACTCACGTACATGGAAGATGCCAGCACAGTCTATTAAGTGCACTCTTCAGAGTGGCAATGATTTAAATAATTACTATTGGACAAAATTAACACAATTAGTAGGTACACAGACATACCTCAAAGAAGATATTTTAATTTAACTTTTAATTCTCCCAGTCTTAAGTCATTATTTTTCTATGTCATTCTAATTAGAAGTTCTAATTTTAGATACTGCTTTTAAGCCTTACATTCATAAAATCATAAAATGGGCTGAGCTGGAAGGTACTTTAATGATCACCTCATTCCAACCTTCCTGCCATAGGCAGAGACACTGGACCACGTTGATCTAAGCCCCATCCAGCCTGGCCCTGAACACTTCCAGGGATGGGGCATCCACAGCTTCTCTGAGCAAGCTGTGTCAGGGCCTCCCCACCCTCACAGTAATGAACTGCTTCCTAACTACACCTTCCCCCTTTAAAGTTCAATTAAGTCTCATTCTCTGTCATATGATTAACCACAACACTGAAGTTTGCCACTTGACTCCATTTTGAAGGCAAAAAACTACACAAGGCTGATTATTAAAACATTTGTCACCTACCATGAGCTTTAACTCAACTGTTGAGTTTCTGCTTATAGAAGTAAAGCAGCCCTTCCATAAACAGAGAACTCACAAGCACCGGGGCAATACGGCGTGGGAAGGATGCAGGGGGGCAAAATAAACTTCACTACCTCAAAATTCAGATGACAAAGCTGTAATGCACTCCAAACCACATCTGATAAAACAGTCACATTTCTCTTTCATCAGAATGGAAGATTTAAAGACTGTCGTCCTCCAGAAACCAAACAACTACTAGGAAAAAAAATCCTTTTTTTTTTTTTCACAGTCCTAGTTCTGCTTTCTGTCACCATCCTCCCTCTCTTCCAACAACCATTTCCTTCTTAAAAACCTTACTGAAACAGGATTTGGGGTTCCCTCAGTCCTTGATTACCTGTCAAACCTATAGTTTTTTCAAAGACTCCTTAATGCTGAATATATAAACTGTATTCTTGGCAGAGACCTCTGCAAAAATGGTCAACCATCAACCAAAATGAAGATGTGTGGGAGGAAAAAATCTGTCTGCTAACAATCTGATCAACAACTTGTTAAGAGAAAGAGAAAAACACCACAACTCAGGAAGTCCTTGTGGTTCCTTGGGTTTTTTAGATTTGATCATTAGCAAAAAGCCCCATGATAAGCAGCTGTATCTCCACTTTCCAGTTAAGATCCACACAAAACTTGGAACTACATTGCAGATCATAGCAGGAGATCATTACAAGGAAAATAAACAAGTGTAGCAATGTTATTCAATTTACAAGGTTGCATTTTTGAGACTGTATGTGTTCTAATACATTTCTACACATTTATTTGTTTTACTGTTTTACAGTAGTTTTGCTGCTTAAAGACCAATGCATAAGCAAATGGACATCTTCCCCTGCTCTGAACATCAGTATGTGACTTCACCCAAATGCTTTTGTCAGCAAAGATTTTTTGAGGATAGCTGTGCTTAGTGACAATATGAGTAGCATTAATAAAATTAGCAGCATGGGAACATAGACATTCACTGAGGTGAGCAGTCACCTCTCAGTAGGAGCTTTAAGTTTTCAGGTATTCCAAGGCACAGTCAGCTTAGTGCTCCTATAAATACAGCACTCATTTTGATCAGAAATAAGAAATTTAGCCAAGAAAACCCAGAATCCAAACGAAGTTTCTGAATTTTTTTTAACTTAGAAAAATAACTCCAACAGAAAGCATTTTACCTACTTCACTCTTAAGCAGTGACATTTGGCACATTGTGATGCTCATTTTAAGGAGCCTGGAAGCTTGCCTCTGTGCAAGAAAAAACTGGCACTACAAAAATGCTTCTGAAGAGCCATGTTTTTAAACTTCAGCAGACAAAGTCACAAGGGCTGCCCTTTGGGAAAGAAATTACTCTATTCTTATTTAGATGGCCAATGACCATTTGTCTCTCATGCCCTTAAGGGTGGTTCTGGTCATAACTCTCAGAGATTCACTACTGAGATTTAAATTTACTTTTGTGTCTCAAAACAGAAGGAAAAGAAACTGTAAAGATTTTGGGGAAGTCAGGTGACAAAATGTTACAACACAAAAGGAATACAAAAATTAGTCAAGTCCACAGCTGAAAGAAACCACAAACGCCAACCCAATCCCATTTGCACAGCAAGCATTTTCACAAGCTGTCTTTGCATCTTTCAAACACTCGGTCTTCCCCTATAATACATACATTTGTCTTTGTAGATCCACATTAATTCAGGAAACCTGAACATGCCCTAGATTGATAACTGTGGATTGCAAATACAAGAAAGTATGTCTAAAGTAACAGAAGTATCTTGTGCAACTCCAAAACCATGTCTTAGTCTTTATACTCAAACCCAGATAACTTCTCAAAAGAGAAGGACGACTCTCTCCATGACTGCACTGAAAGAAAGCAGAGAGCTAAGAAAGTCACTGACTTTATAATGGTCATTGCCACATATGTTTTATGATTAAGAGTGAAAACTAATTTTTTTTCACTGACAGACATTGACAGACCTTTCCCAACAGGTTTTCCCCCAAACAAGTGTTAAGGACAAGATCTTGTGTTTTGTACAGTTTTAACTTCAACTATTTGTTCAGGCAACTACTCCTTAAGTGGAGTGACATGGGCAGGTATCCTTGTGAGAGTAAGGGATTTTGGAATTGCCTGGATTGAGAAGAGCCTCAGCACTTTGAACAAGCGTTAGAAACAGCTGAGCACTAAATGCTTCATGGGAATAAACAACAAATAATCAGGTTCAAAAACACAGTTTCCATTTCTTTTGACAAAGTAATGAAATCTCATAATTTCCATGTAGTCTAGGAGGTGAATTAGGGATATAAAGTTTTAAAATCACGTTGCCTCAAAAAAAAATCCTTTCTTTTTTTTTGTTGGTTTTTTTTTGTTTTGTTTTAAATTAAGCAAAATGGAGTTCTGGTATATGAATTAAAAAGTACGGTGCATGTGGTGCTGCTTTTTATGAAAGCACATGGTATGAAGATTAACCAGTGTTAATTATCACATCTTTTTATGTGATGCCATAGACAGGCATGGCATTCTAATTCGGATATTTGTTCAAACATGTACCTGCCCTGAGGAGCCAACAACTTGCATTGGGCAGATACTACAGATGAGCTATGAAGGTGTGTCCAGACAGTGGATTACATCCAGCAAAACGCTCTGAAAAACACGGACAAACCTTGGAATACAGAAGTTCATTATTCCACAGAAGTAATTCTTTTGAGCTGTACTTTAAATACTAACTTCTGCACGCCCAGGGATAATTCTATAGCAAGGAAAAAGGCTTGAAAACAGGAACCCCACTTTGGAAATGGAATTTAATACTGTGAAATGTCATGAACCTTGTATAGGACCTAGGTGTTTTTCTAGTGTTGAGAATTCACAGACTGAATAACTTTTAAAACAACATAAAACCCATAAAAATACATACCTATGCCACCTAGAATCTTCTACAGGTGTTAAATTTAAAAACACATATTGCTGAAAATGTGCTGACATTTTATTCATCAGGAATTGCAAAAACAAAAATACAATTATCTTTGATGCAATTTCTTTTGTGTTCAGGATTGACTAATAGCATCTGCCTCTAAGATGAAAGGCCTTAGTCTCCATTTCTGTAACTTACAAGAATTAAATTCTCTGGCAAGAGAAGCATTTTAAATTATTACATAATGTGAAAGGCAACTGGCTGATGCCTGGCAAAGCAGGCAGGTCCCAGCACATGACAAATAATTCTGCCTGCACGCACCCTCTTCATAATGCTACATAATCCTTCAGCTTTTCAAGTTAAACACTCTTATGATCTTACTCTTCAAGCAATTTTTCTTCTCTGTGGCCTCTACCCTGACTATAGCAGATACCTCTTTTACTTCACAATAGATAGCTCTTAGCACACATGCCAAACAACCTCAGGCCTTATAGACTTTCTCTTCATGCAAGCATTAGTAGGCAAACGTTGCCAAGAATTATGGCATTATATTAAGCAATGAAAAGACATCCTTGTTTTGGCTAAAACAAACCTGCTCTCAAAAAAATATGCCTACCTATTTCTGGTCTGTACAGGCTACAGCAAATAAATTATTTTCTTTGAGAAAAGAGAACAAAACTTGTTTTCATTACAAAGTATTTGTGCTATAAAAGTAAAAAAGGATGAATATGCACTTCGCTGTTACACCACAATGCAGTTAAAATTGTTTATTCCTAAACAGTATATACTTGGGATTTTGCTTTTCTGCTGCAAACTTTGCATATGTGAAGTATTCACAATCTATGAAAATAAATTGTAGAAAATCCAAAATGCATCATATTTTGTGATACCTCCAAGCTTTCCCATGAATTTGTCGTATTCCTAGCCTCAGTCAGCTGATATATCTAGACAGAGGCATTCAGACTACAGTGTAAATATCCACTGAGTACAATTATATCAAACATACAAGCTTTTACTGTCTTCATTTACCAGTTAGCCTTTCTTTTCTAGCACAACCAGTATATGAAAACTCACGTATTATTCTGACACACTGTTTCTGCATACTCCCATTTTCTCCAAGAAAAACATTTTCAATATTTAGTACAAATTTTTAAAATAGTTTACAAATTTGAGTAGATTAATTTTCTATGTCTACATGTAAGTAAATCCTTAACTTGAAGATTGCTTATATGATGAATAAATAACAAGCTGTAAAAGGGTCTTCTTCTAAAGGCAAAAATGAAAACACACAATAAAATAATCCATCACTTGCTCCTTGTTGCAAAATCAAGATGTTATTGGCAAATTATCATAGGTAATAAAGATGAGAATCAAGTTTAGTCCCCATCAAGACATCAGTGCTGCCATAATAATCATGCTCTGTCTTACATATTTTTGCTTCTTTCCCTCTCTGTCAAGGAAACCCTCATATATTCATCTGCACAATAGTAAAGATCCTCCTCCCATTTTCTGTTTCCAGTCTAATGTGGATTATTCACTCCAGCTAAGTGTGAGATTTGTTAAGACACAACCCATACCTGAAAGCAATAAAGTATGTGGGTTGATATCCCATTTAAGTCAGGATGACTTACCTCACTCACCTCCTCCTTACAGCTGCCACCACTGCCTCCCATGACCAGTTTGCCATTATCTCACTAAAGTTACTCAGCCTGTGACCAGGTGATCCATAGAGTCAAAAGAAAGGCAGTAAGGGAAGCACCTTAGTGGGAGAAAGCACCACACCTTGTGGCAACAGCCTGTAGTTACATCAAAGAACCACCAGAGATCAAGCTGACACCAGGCGAACACCCAGGCTTGGTTCTTTCTCCCAAAACACTGCCCTGACAAAGAACATACCTTAGGCATTTAAATCCCAGCATCAGCTCTGTGAGCTTAGTTGATCATTCAGTATTTCTCAGATGCCTGAGCCTTGTGCAGAGCAACACACAATTACAGGGTTTTAATCAATACCACCAGAAACGGGCAAATACCAAAGCTGGCACACAATGCACAGGAGCAGTCGGAGCTTTAAGTCCCTATCATGAAGTCTCATATTCTTTTCCTTTTCAGCCTTTCTTGTCCCCACGATAAAGCAAAAAAGGGGAGGGTGAAAATTATAGGGCAACCTGTAGGGTCTTCTGTAAAGAAGAAATAAAGAAAAAAATGTTGTAGAAGCTATAGCAGCATTAAGTGAATTTCAGTGTACTAAAATGATCCCTGCCAGTCACAAGAAGACTGCTACTGCCAGGAGTGTGATGCTGTTCTGGAAGGAAAGCTGTGATCCATACATGCAGCTTTTGTTGTATCATATTTCATGCTATTTGTTGCTGTCAAACCCAATTAAGCAAAAAGTTCAAGGAGAGTAAACATCACGCTTTATTGTCTGAACTAAAAGACAGTGCCTCATGCTCTCCCCTCTCCCAATGCCCTATTCCAAACAGGCTGGTTAAAGAATAACCTCTAAGGTTAACGGACTGAGGCACCTTTTCAAGCTATCAGATAATGAAGTTACTTTTTAATTCCCTGTTACACACTGAAGCTTAAGAAACGCAAGTTTTGAGAAGTGCAAGTCTGAACATGTCTTCTATTTATTTGCAGGTCAGCAAGAGTAGCAATGAGGGCTGAATTTCAAGTTCTTTCGCTGAATGTCTAAGAAAAATACCTTTTTTCCTAGATAAACCACATCTAAGGTTTAAAAGACTGAATAAATTGATTCTACAGAAAAATCCATCAGATTAGGTTTTATAATATCACTACTTGAAAATACTAAGTACGAAATAAATTCAAACATTACGTTGCTGACCTGTTAATTATGATCTGCAAGCTATTTCTTAAAACAACTCAGTACCATAGAAATAGGTAGTTATATGTGAAGACAATGTTTTAAAGAAACTCAGTTGTAATCAGAAGACGTCTCAAGACAAATATCTGACAGTTATACAAGACAGACAGGTAAAGCCTACTATAGAAACAAAATTTACAAGTATATGGATAAATATAGTTATAAGACAACAAATACTTTTTAAGAACAAGTCAGGGACATTGTTCAGAGTTCTTCAAAGCAGACAGTGAAGAAGCAAGATCATATATTAATGTGGATTAGCAAAATAATTCTAACAGGACTCACGATGAGGCTCTCTTCCAGCCTACACAATGTACAAGTTTCCCCCCTGCCCCTGATAAATAAACAACACAAGGACAGGAAATAATAGGTTGGAACAACAGTATTTTTTTCAAATAGAAGGTAGTGTCCAGAAAGGTCGCCCAAAGGAATCCATGCTTGGCCCTTCCTTGTTCAAAAAATTAATTAGCATTACTAAAATGGGAGTAAGACTGGATTAAGTCTTGTAGAAGGTGCAAAAGCATTTCTTTAAAGAGAACACTACTTGCAAAGGACTAAAGGACGGCTTCATGAACAACAGGATTCAAAATCAGGGAATAACTCTGACTGGAAGGATCTTTGGAAGCCATTTGGTCATAGCTTCATGAAAGACCTAAAGTAACATATGGATTGAATACTCATACCCAATGATGGAGTGTGAAACAGCTATCATCATAGAGACAACAGATCTCAGAGTAATTGCTACATGCTTTTTACAATCAGTTCTTTAATATCATAATCTGATTCTGCTCTGTACCAACACTAAGATATTTCTCATAGCAGACACAGAACTAGAAGAACTGACTACTCTTGAACCTAGGAGCTCACAAACAAGCAAACAGGATGGTCAGACATACAGAAGAGCTTCTGTATCAGAAGAATTAAGCAGATAATAGCTCTCCAGGCTAGAGGAGCCATGACTGGAGGGGATATGACAGAGAAAACTCATGGGTGGCATAATAGCAACCAACGAAAAATACTCATTATTTCCTTATTTATTATTCATTTTCTTGATTCAAAAAAATACAGGCGTCAAAGTAATAGGTAGCATGTTAAAAGCAAACAAACAGATGTGCTTTACTAACACCTCTAATTATGAGAGTGACAGTTAAAGGTGCTGTGAAGATTTTAGACTGGTTTAAAAAGCGGTAATGAAAATACATGGAGGGAAAATTAAGAGCTAAGAAACAAAACCACAAGGTACGGCAGGAAGTACCACAGCACCTTAGCCCAAATTCTATCCTTCAGCATCCATTTAATTGGCTGCTGTTGGAGGGATCCTGGGCTAGCTTGGCCTGCAGCCTAACTCAGCCTCATTGTTCTCTTCTCTGGGAATCTCAAAGTGATGAGCAGATTAAAAACTCTCCTGCAAACAACATCAGTTTCTCAGGCTCTTGCCCCTGGCCTCTTCTACCAAGATTTAAAATCTTCCTCAGGCAAAAGGCAGAGGCAGTTCTGGGAGCTTCTCTTGTGTGAATTTTCAGCAGTCTTTTTTCTCCCATGGGATGGCTGCTTTCAATTTTACAATGTTTCCCAAATTCTTTGTGTGAGAATTACTTTGAAGTAGTGATCAAATACTGATTTAGTTAAATGAGTGAGCCACAAAAAAAGAAACCATATGCTTTAGAGTACTGTTAAAATTCAGTTACTTTTGACTATTTTTAATCATTCATTGCCTTATTATCTTTGTTTTGCCTTCTGAGAATTACAGCACCCTGAAGATTAAAATCAGATATGAAAATAGATGGGTAAATGCAATATTCCTCTTGAAGATGAATAAGAGATCTGTAAGTTCCAATACACTTCAGCAAAATACCAAGCAATTCCCTTCCACTTGCCATTGTAAGTAAAGGTAACTTTGGGCCATATAGCTGCCAGCACATGTTTTGGGTTTTGGTTGTTTTTTTTTTTTACACAGTGCTGTAATGTGTTTGTGTGTTTAAAATACAAAACAGTGTATTGTTTTTGTTTTATTGATCATACTTGTATGCCCATTTTGTCCACTTTTACTTGACCTTTATCTTTTTTCTTCTTGACAACTTCCTTGCAGTTACCCCTAAACAGTGATGTTTTGCTTAAGCAGTTGATGCTGAGTGCTTTCATGCAGAAAAAGATAAGATTTTTAACCCACCTCAGCTTAAAAATTATGTTAATACATGGCTAACCATGTATCAAACACCATTATTTCTCTAAATAAAATGTTAATTGCTTAAGATACAGAGACAGTTCCAAAAACACATCCAATAAGACAAAAGAGTTTAAATTACTCAACTACAAACTAATCTTGCAATCCAACTAGACAAGGATGAAAGAGTTTGACAAAATAAATACATTTCACCCTTTGGCATCTGGGTCTTCTGATGTTTAATTAAAAGAAAAGGCTAAAGGCTATGTTCTTCTCTGAATGTTAGCTCACTGCTGAGATGCCAAGGGGACAGGCACCTTTCAAATACCTCTCCCCAACAGGAATGTAAAAATAATTTTAATTTAAAATAAAACAACCTAAATAAAAATCATTAAACTGCATTTGAAATGCTTCATTGGAAGACAAAACTCTGCTTTGCCTTCCAGAAACGCATTAGTGGAAAATTTCTTGGTGCAAAACATTAGACATGTCTTTTCTTGTAACACAACAAAGATGAATTAATTATTTTGTGAAGCACTGTAAAGAGGAAAAAAAAAAAGCAAAGATCTTGAATGTAATACGAATTTCTAATAAATCTGTGAGATAAATTAATTTGATCTCCCCAATTAGGTCACACAATCAGTGTATCTCTGAATTCACTGCTGTTGAGGCCCAGCTGAGAGAAGCTGTCCTATGATGTGGGACCACAAAGAAATTCACTGGCTGGTCCCAAACACCAACCCCATCACAGCCACTTGATGTAAAACATGTTCAAACATGTCTATCCATACCATGAGATGGTCAGGTTACAGCTGCAACCCAAGTCCTTCACAGAACTCCAGAACCTTCGGGATTACACACCATGTCAGTAAGCAGCATCGCATCTGTTGTGCCAAGGAGTGTTCTCTTCTCATCAAGTGTGCTCCCAGCTGCCCCGGTACACCTAAACCAGTTCTGACCTGCAATTCCTCTGCTCCACCAAGATTCCCAGAGACATACACTGGGTATGTTACAGATACCTTGAGCAAAGTGCTTAGAAGCTGTGTAGAAAGGGAAGAAGTATCCACAGCTGAATAAAACCCAGCCAAAAGCTAAACATGCGTCACATATACGTAAAATCGAAGCTCATTTTCGGTTCTGTAGCTTGCTCAAAAACATTACGTTGCAGAGGAAGTCTTAGGCTACTCAGCAAATCTAATGTTCCACAAACATTATAAAAGACCTCAAACTTTGTCAAACAGCTATTTCTTCACTAGAAAAAGTTTTATGAAACATTTCTCTTTGCTCCAGTATTCCTCCTGGCTTTCCTCAATTTAATTTACAGTCAGCTGCTCCTCCATGTACACACTCATTTTGGCCAGCCAATAAAACACATCATTATGTTCTATGTTAACAGTATCTAAAGCTGAAAAGAATGTCATATGTATATTCTTAAACTTGAAGGATTGCTATTCACTCCTACATTTTATTTACAGGAAATATAATTAAATAATAGTATTAAATGTATCAGAAAAACACCTACAAATGTATTTCTTGATTCTAAACACAGGAATGGTTTACCAAAGCAAAAAGATGCAACTTGGTCTAATCCATCTCGATGAAGACAATCCTAACACGGAGATACTATCAATGACATCAGTCAACTCCTCAGTTCATACTGGGGGCTTGTTTAATGCTTTTGTTCTGGTAGACCTTTATCTGTGGCTTAAAACCAAGATAAATTCCTGTTCTCAACACTGATACTGACAGCCAGTTAGTCAGTACTGGGCCACCAAAACTGCAGCCAGAATCCCCGGTAGCTGCTGCCACTGTTGAAGTGAAGAAATAAATTCCTGAATGCCTGTTTTCAGCACTGGGCCTCACATTGCAGAAGGTTATCTTTTCTCATCCATGAAATTGGGTATTCTCTATACTGGGCTGAATGAGAAAGGCAACAGTCAACCAGGACTACTAAGGACATGCCTGGATAGCTCAAAAGAACAAGAAAATGAGCGTCATGCTTCAAATTCTTAGTTAAAGAGTACTTTTATCTATAACAACGGCATACTTGGCAAAGAATTATCTGCTGGTTGGGATATCCCAGCAATTGAGCTTGAGCCAGATTTTGGTTTTGGCTGGGCATACGGTTGGAGTGGCACTGAAATGGAAATCAGAGCTAGACTTGCATATTATAGAGCACACTGTGTCAGAATTTTTTGAAGTATCTCACAGTCTAGCATGCTTCATTCTTAACTGAAAAGAAAATTTAAACTACCAATATGACACTATCCCCTAATTTTTACTCTAGAGACAAAATGCAAACACTACCACACTACACAAACACCTGAATATTGTTTCACTGCTTAATAATCACACACATAAAACAATGACACAACTTAGTTAGATTCCAAAATCCAATTTCAACAAAATATGGAGCACAAAGTAGCTTATTTCCCACCACAGCTAATGAAATAAACATATCTCCAGTATTGTACTTCTCCCTACACAGATTGTTGCTGTTGTTTGTTTAATGCATATACTTCAGGCCATAAACCCAGTGATTCTCTTCACATCCTGAGGTTTTTTTTATAATCTGTGTAAAACCAATATTAGAGGATTCACAAAGCAAGTATGGACCAGACACCAATCAGAAACACAAATGCCTCTTTTTCAAGTTATTATTTGAACTTTGAACTCCTGGGCTGAAAAAATGCATTTGCCCAAGCTATTGCATTGTATACACTGCTTGCCAGTATTGTGTCCCTCCATCCCAAACAATCCAGACAATATTTTACTTTCTGTGAAGGTAAAAGACATATTTGGTTCTGTTCCTCGGTTCAGAACTGAGGTTTTGTAATCTTTAATCATTTCTTATAAAGAAATCAGCTGTTTAAGAAGTCAGAACATGCTCAGCAGTGATCTTTCACAGATCAGCTTTTGAGTTTCATCTACAATGAATCTTGACTATAAGGCTTCTAGTGTTCTATTTTTACCAAGTTTATCCTTCTGATATGAAATATACTTTCACACTTCTAGAGATTAAAATTCCAATGTTTATATTAGAAGAAGTGTTTAGGGTAAAACCAGTTTCAAAAACACTAAGCTATGAATCTATCACATTTAGACTCCTTATACTGTAAAAAA
>VZTJ01005670.1:750228-899258 GCA_013397795.1 Orthonyx spaldingii | reverse complement strand
AAAAAAAAAAAAAAGCCAATATTTCAACAGCTGAGAAAGACAGTAATTTTTACTCATATGAAAATGCACACAAAATTATTTCCATTAAAAACATTGGTCAAGCTGCATCATCCTTATCAAGAACCCACACAATAAGAATTTTTGCTTATGAATATATACATGAATGGTTCATTTGTCATTTAAGCAAACAGTGCAAATCCCATGCTTAAACATACTCTTTGCACAAGAATAAAATATCATATAATTATCATTTCACGTGCCCATTCTATGCAAAAACTGACACAAGTCTGATCACTTCTCAAATGTATCTAAGCAGAATTATGTTGTTCTACAGTTACATGCAAGCTGTAGACCAAATTTTCCCTGGATTTACAGCTGCAGGTGTATTCACTAGTTCATTCCATCAACGGCTTTTATTATCTCCTGTTTAGTCCAAAGAAAGGTTATTTAAAACCTGTCCCACTAAAACTTGGTAGATGAAGCAATTCAGGAGGCTCTCTGCAACTGGACTGCAGGCTGAAGGCCTAATGAGCAGCATAAAGTCATATTTTGTATGATTTCCAGTTTTCTCTTCCACTTGTACAGTTTCTGCACACATTTCTTTCTGTACACATTTTTCTTGTGACTATTTTCATTTCTCTGCCTCATCATCCATTCAACATTTTTCCTTCTACCGTTCTTTCTCATTCAGCACAAAGCAAGTCTCAAGGAGGAAACTGGTACTGTCAAAACTTTTAACCCAACTTCAAAGAAAAACAAATGAAAAAGCCGTAAGCTAACTTACTGCTTTTAGGGTATTTCAGCTTAGATGGGTTCCTTCATCAAAAAGCTTTACCAGCAGGAGACAAGATATTGTAAACCAGTACCCTCCCATTGTTTTGTTTAGACCATCTTTAAACTTGTACAACTTCTCATCACATTTAAATGATTTTTCATTCTGGGCTAAGCTGTGTTAGCAAAAGTTGAATTTGACTCTAACAAGCATAAAAAAGAAGCACAATGCATCAACTTGATCATACTACTCACTGCTCTTTACTAAAACAGCCAAAGACAGACATAACAGAACAATTTTGACAAGTTGCAACCCAAAATACTTGTATTTACTGGTCATATCAAACTCCACCCATCCATATCCAGGCACAGCAGGTGCTGATTATTGTTTGCCAGCAAATGTCTGCCTTCTAACCTAGCACCCATGCTTCAGCACCATCACATACATCACTGGCAGCAGCAGACCAAACCTTCTAAAGAAACAGCAGTCTGGGCAGTCAACCTTTTGACTATCTCAGCAAAAAGAACATCCTGGTGCTCAGACTCTTCAGAACTTTACATGCCAGTGTTCTTGAAAAGCTCTGAGGATCAATGCAGTCATGTATGCCTGACATAACTGATCTCTCACAAGTGCTGCCCTCTGGAGAGCATCTGTCTCTCAAGGCGACATGCAATCTGATGAACAGTAGCACGCAGATTACGCAAAATAGATGCCAAGAGTTTACCAAAGACATTCATGTCTTTAAAAGTTATACCCACCGAGTTACAGGAGGACACAGAATGCCTATCCTGACAAAATGTACAACAAAAAGCTCATTTCATTTGAAAACTGACAGTGTAAGTACAGAGTAGATTAGTATTTAATATATTTCTCATTATGATTTATTTGAAACCTTTAAAATGTCAGAAGCAATTCTGTAAGAAGTCTTCTGCAGCAACGTCTCTAATAAAGGGACCTAAAGCTCATGCAGACATTCTGCATTTCTACTGGCTTTCAAAAATATTACGAGCACCAACAACTTCACTCTAACAAGATCATCCCAACAACTCAAAGAACTGTTCTGTGTAGGTAAATGTATGAGGTGGGGGGAGAACAGAACTGTATTTTATGCATTGGCTACATAACAGCTTTTAAATACCTATTTAATTCAACTACTTTTGGTGATTTCAATGGTACTTAGTCTTCAATAAAAACTACTTTTAAAGTATCCTTGTATATAAAGACCCTGCAAATACTTCTATTACACTTCAACAGCAAGTAAAACCACCAGCATACTCACAAGGTTCTCAAAGCTAAATTACTTGACCTTCTATGACTCTATATGAGAAAGCTGCATTTAAAGGTACTGAACCTATAAGGACTAATCTGTGAGCACACCACTACACTCCACTGCAACATCCACCAATGAATGGGAAGAACTCTTGTTCTTGTTAGCAAACGCTTGGAAGAAATATTCTCATCCTCTTCTGCATTATTTAATTCCTACCCTTGATGTTTTCCCCTCTACTGCATTCATTTTCAGAGTTACAGGGTGCTCATTTTTTTCTGACTGCAGTCGTCACAACACACAGAACAATTTCTAGAATCATGAAGCAGGTTTATTTTGCTAGAGGGAACAAAGTGACGATACGTGTTCCAAAACATGTCAAGGGTACGTGAGTAAGAAAGGTGTGGTCTGCTTCAGCTAGTTACAACATTTAGACTTTCTAAGCCAAGGCAGCTGCAATGCTAGTGGCACAACCAGCATTCCTACTTTCTGAAAAGTGCTTAGCTTTGCCAGCCTGTAATGTGGTGTACAGAATTGCCATCCTGTTTAATGTTTAACTCCAACTATTCTCAGATGTCCACATCTAGAAATATTTAATAATCCACAGCTTACTTTTATTCCAAATAATATCTGCATAGCAAATCTCCAGTAATTAAACTATACAAGAAACATAAAGGACAGAAATGTAATTACTGTAAAAAATGACACTAAAAATATCACACAGTTACACTGAAAAACATGGAATATTTTATACAGACACATAATGGGTCTCCAAAGGAAATGTTCACCCACTTGAGTATACAACCTATAAGCAAGCATTTAATTTTCTTAAGGGCTGCTGCTGCCATGATTCCACAAAAGTATCTACTGTAAACTAACAGAAAAAATAAAACCACGTTGAAATGCAATATAAAACTGAAATTGGTTTATGCCTTTCAGAAAAGCAACTCATACAGTTAAGCACTGAGCACTACTACAGTTATGAGCTGAGAATACCCACAACTTGAAGAATTAGAACCTGAGCTTTATAAGCAACTGTCTGCTATTCATTGCTGAGTTATTTCTTTAAAACTACAGAGTACAGCAGGGTGGGTCATGTTAACCAAAAGCCCAGAGGCATTTTGTTGTTCAAACAGAACCAAAGCTCTGCTTAAAGAAAAAGTAGGGAAAAAAAATTAGAGTTCAACCAGCTGACCTTATCTTTGAAATCACAAACAGAGCAATCACGTTAGACCTTCATGACTTCAGCAGTCAAGTTCTCAGCATTGTGTGCATGGCAATAACGTTCTCAATGCAACTTAAAGAAAGTTACAGCTTTCTCACTCTTTTTATTTAATGTTTAAGTAGTAAAAAGCCATGATACAAACCTGGGTCCACGTGTCTAGAGCTTCTTCTAATTCCATTTGTTCGTTTCTGCAGAGCAAACATAAGAATCAAGGATATGAATAAACATGTTTTCATGGAGGCACATTGCAATCCTTTCATTCCCACAATCTACTAAGCAAAGCTGATTTTCTTAAGTTATTTTCCCCAACCACCAACACAATTATCTTTATCTTGTAGAAAGATCACACTTTGAAAAGTATTCTTAGTAATGTTGACTTTTTTTCATATATCCCATTTTTTCTGACAGTGGGCTGAAAGAGTCTCAGTCCACGGAAGATTTCTTCATACATCAACATTTTTTGATACTAAGAACAAATGTATTTTTTAGTCATTTATGAATAGAAGATGGGGAAAACATGCAGTCTGGCATTATCTGCCTCAGATAATGTGCACCAACACAAAAGCTGAAGCCCCTTGCACTGCTTTAATATGATGGAAACTTTCACTACTTCTACTTTATACTGAAACTAGCTACAATTCCCTATGGAATGCTTAATTTTCTTATTTTCTGGGCAAGCACTCAAATACATTTAGTAAATTGTCTATATCTCTAAAATTGGAGGAACCAGAGTTGTGTGAAATCAGAAACTCTCTGACACGACTCAGATTATTTCAAGTTTTTTTCTATATTTTATACACTAAGACACTTACTTGTGGATCCCTGGAAATTTCAGTGTGAAATAATGCATGTCTGTGAACTACTCATCTGCTTTTGCAAACTTGTTTTATCTGGTAACTTGCATGACAGTTCATGCATTTATTTATTTTTTAATCAAACCAAGCAGAGAAAAGCATGTTGCATAACAAAGGGAACAATTAGGTTGCTCTGATTTACTCGCCGTTGATAAAAGCTGATGCAGGACACACACCAAGGCAAGCCAGAAAGCAGTAACCTGAGGCATAACCAAATTACCAAGCCCTGTAGCAAGCAAGCAAAATGAAAAGCTTGGTTTGAAAACAGCTTTCAAACTCTTGAGTCCTTGGACATATTCTCTCTGTATCCCACGAGCCTGAAGAAAGGATAAAAGTTTTGCATCATCTGTAGTGGATAGAATAAAAATTTAAAGCTGCTGCCACAATGAAGATAATAGTACTGGATAAAAGCAAAATGCTCAATTATATCCTATATTGTTTTTTATAAATGGCAGCCATATCGCTGCTACGGATTGATGCAGCTTGGTGAGTAATCACAGATTTGCACAAGAGAGGGAAAGGGGCAGTACTCAGGAAAGAAATACAAAGGGAAACAGAAATGCTTAACTGAAATAGAAACAACAGAGGGACTGTGACAACTCAAGTCATATACACCTAAGGGACTGACCAGAAAACAGTTTTAAGGAAATAGTTCTTGAGCTGTACAAAAACATGCTCAATACCCTTAAACATATTGCAGTACCAGTAGACTCTTTACATTACTGGTATGAAACCTAAACCCATGTTTTCCAAAACGACAGTTCCCCATCCAGGCTCAAGTTTTCTTCTGCACAGAGAGAATTAAACCAGGCACTTAAACAGGAGTTGTTGCTAAAAATGAATGTAATGCTGATGTTTTGGATCAACTCAATAGGCAGTAGCAAATCAATAGCTCCAGAAAGGAGGCTTTTATTTTCCTAACAAGAAGAAACAGTATACCTGTTTTTTCATCCAGACAGAGTATGCTCACCACAGTTAGCTTTAGGAAGCCTGGCAGCCCTGTCCACAAAGCCCAGTAGATGATCTGTTCACGGCTCTCCAGCCATGCCTGCCAGCTGCAGGACTGGAAAGGCATCAGGCAAATAGCTCAGAGTGGCCTTACTTAGTGCATCTGTCTGGGCTGGGCAGCACCTGGCCAGAGGCACAGCTGAGGATGTAGCAATGAGGGCAGGCAGAGGCAGGGGCTGGGCACAGGCACAGGCAGAGGCAGGGGCTGGGCACAGGCACAGGCAGAGGCAGGGGCTGGGCACAGGCACAGGCAGAGGCAGGGGCTGGGCACAGGCACAGGCACGGGCTGGGCACAGGCACGGGCAGGGGCTGGGCACAGGCACAGGCACGGGCAGGGCACACGCACAGGCACGGGCAGGGGCTGGGCACAGGCACAGGCACGGGCAGGGGCTGGGCACAGGCACAGGCAGGGGCAGGGCACAGGCAGCACACCCCTCTCCTTGGCCAGAGCTCCCCCATCACCACACAATTCCCCTGCAGGTCTCCAGGAGCCAGTGCCTGCCTGGGCCCCACATGCCAGGGGCTCACCAGAGGGTGCAGGGCTGCCCTGACCCAGCCCCACTGCTGTCTGGGGTTATCGTGATACCCAAACAACTCAAACATCAGACAGCACAGACCTGGTCAGCCCTGCACACAACTACCACTGCATCAGCCCTGTCACCAATAACATCCTCCCATTACCCATTTTAGCGACAGCATCAAACACAGCCATGCTTATGGAGAGCAGCAACATGTACACTCACATGCTGTTCATAAATGGTATGTCATTTAAGCAATTACCATAAACTTCTGATCTAAAATAGATGCTAGAAACTATTATGCTCTAGGTCTGAAGTGCTGCCTCTCTTTTGTCAGAAGGAGCAGACAAAACCCAGCTGCCGTGCCCTCCTGTACAACAGTGGAGACATCCCAGAAGCTGGCCAGAAAATAACCCAGGCTTACAGCCTTCTTAGGTTGCCAGCAAGTTACACTATGTGCATCACAGCAGCTCCTCTGTTCAGGTTCCATTCTAACACTCTCTCCAGATTACATAACTCCACACCACAGGATACCTCTGCAGCTATAGTCTATTCATATGAAGACACAAACACTGCCCTGCCAATCCTTCATCACCCCACAGTTCTCTGGCGTGGCAGAGCAAAAAAAACAATACTTTTAACTCTACAGACAGATTTTGTCTAGGAACAGTAAGGATCTAACCACCAGTTGTGAAGCAATGTGTGTTTTCTTACCTGTAGCTTAAAAAAGCATCTCCACCCCTTCCAGTGCTGTCAGCACTGTCATATCACTGCAAGTTTAATTCACATTTTGAGCAGAAGACATTCATATTTAATCATGAATACCTTGTTGCTTAGACAACTTCTACAGCACTCTAAATAAATCTGTTTGCAAACCCAGAAGAAAAACATACCTTTTCCATCAGTATGTGCACAAAGTAATAAGGAGCTCTTATGTAAGCAACAAAACAAACATCACATGCAAAAGAAAACAAATCCTTACCTCATATTTCACGTTTCCATGTTCTGAAACATAAGTAAAAATGGGCATTATTGGTGATTGCAAACTGTACACCTTTTCTAGAGCAATCTCAGCCTGTGCTGTGTGGTGTTACAGAAAACCCTGCTGCCTCCTGTTGCCACCTGATCCGTGCAGCCGCCCCAGAGCCCGGGGCGCGCCGGGTGCTGTTGAGCAAACCCCGCTGCACTCCCAGCGCTCATTGGCCCTGCCGGGCTGCGCCCATGGCTGGGGCTGGCTCCGGCTGCAGGGCACCTGCACGCTCCGGCAGCGGCACGGCAGGCTGGGACACCACACCTGACAAACCCTGAGAACATTGCAAGAATGCTTGATAAATACTGGTTCGTTGGGAACTCAAAGCTACAGTTCATCGCAAGTCGAGTTCACACCTTTTCTTGTCTCTGTCTTTTCACAGTGTGACAAGGTGTATCAAGATAAAATGTACACCTTTAGCTTTAAAATGTTCTATATTTCATGTTCAATTCAGCATTGCATTAGTATACCAGAGACTGAAGCCACTGCTGGTTTATTTGCCTTTACTATAAATTGTATGGTACTACTTAAAAATCAGGGGAAAAAATCCTGTGAGAGATGAAAAAGACTGCATAAACCCAGTAACACTTCAGCACGCACACACCACCACACATCACGAAAGGCACAAAAGAAGATACCTTTTTCACAAGTCCTTTGAATGTCTAATCTGATAGCAGGTATTTGGGTGTACTCTAGATTTTGGGTCAGTGCCTTATCAAAGCACACACAGCTGTATTTGCCCATTTGTGCTCTCTCACACTACACACGCTGCTGAGGCCCAGCACCAGCTGCACATGTCTGGTCTCTGTGTACTTCAGCACATTTGACAACTTTTACTGCAATACCTTCTAAACAGGAAGGCATATCCACAGCAAAACCAATAACAAACTTTAACTGCAAATCCCTTTTGTCCTGCTGAAAAAGGTTCCATTAGACAATGCAGTGTGGGAAAAGAAAACCCCTGGCTCGGCAGCCCTTTCTGCAAAGCCGCTAGGCGTGCCGAGGCCGAGCCCGCAGCCGCGCGCGCTGGGCGGGCACAGCCCCTTCAGCGCTGGCACGGCTCCGCTCACGTAGGCCCCCGGTCCCCGCGCCAAGACGCCTCAGCTCGCCAGCCACAGAAAGCACTTCTGTCATTATAACCCTGCCAGAAGTATTAGTTTGCATTTGTAGAGTGAGCAAAGAGAAGAAAAATAAGCCCGCCCAAAGGAGGAGATGCAGGTAGTCTGTTGAGGTTTTCTAAGCAGCCTGAGGGAATTAGTTGCCCAAGTGCTGCTGAAATTCAATATAATTTTGGTATTTCACAATTTGATATGCCTTTCAGAATTTTTACGAAAAATCCGAATAAAATCACCTTTTTCGAATGTTTGATCTCAGCATTATGAATGACTTCAAATGAAGGGAAGGCATATAAGCAAGTAGTTGCAAAGGAGGCTAAAACTTCAAATCCAGATGTAGGGGTTTTCTTTCTTTTCTATATTCTCAAGACTTATATTTATTTGCAGATCATATCAAAAAGTTGAAATGGAAATGTCATTCTATCCTCCAATGGGAATGAATTAACCTGATTTTTAAACATTGTTGTTGAATATTATTTTTACCTCTACAAAATATCCCAAATCCAACTAGATGAATGAGTTCCATCTGGTTATCAGAGCATCCCAAAGCTTTTCATAATAATTAGGAAATTCAGTAATTAATTTTCAATAACAACTGGACTCAAGAAATCACTGCATAGAAAGACAATAAATATTCCTGATCATTCATGTAAAATAAATTTCATTAAAAGGGAGGTAAGGCTTTTGGATTAAAAAGAAAACCAACACTGATGGACCAGAATGCCATTTGTGGCTTCACTATTAACACTTCAGGAATGGAAAGAAATACCCAGTATCTGTATTTCTACATAAAAGTCTATTCAAAAAATAAGACTTGTCTTGTTATTTCATTACAGTTTCAATATTTGGTATTTCAGAATATTGAAATATTTGTGTCATTTCCTCATGGAAGACCTGTTTTCCAAACATTACACAAGTACAAGACCAAGAGAACCCTTATTTCTATTTTTAGGGAAAAAACAAGTAATGTCTGAGGATATCCTTCAGCAGATATTTTACACATGACAACTTTAATTCATATTCCTGCTCATTGCCAGTGTGCCAATGAAATCATCAAGTGAGTCCTTAGCTCTGACAGCCACTCAATTAATGCCATAGTTCAGCACAGTTTTGGGGTTTTTTTGTTTATTCACTGAGGCCATGTTACCATTGGGTCACATTTTGATAATTATATTTTATACAGAAGTAAGAGGAGCAGCAGCTGGCCTCAGTAAGTGAGGGAACACAGCTCAGAAAATGAGAATAAGCTGCTCTTCAGGGATGCAACAGAGCAGCTGGATTTACATGCTAACTAAATGGAGAGTAAATAAAAAGTATATGTAAAAAGCTACTCACCTTTCTATTTTAAAACAAAACTCAAACTATTTAAAATGCAGGAACTATAAACTAAGTCCCTTGGAAGATGCTGTGGGACTATGTATTCCTTTCCAGTCATTTAGCCAGTCATTGCTCAATCAGAACAAAATTAGAAATGTGACGCAGACGTACCACACTGTAGGACCCTAAAAAATACCAAGCATCCTAAGTGGCTTTTGTTTAGGTTGAGCAAAAATCATTAGTTAAACAATACAGCTCAACCTTTGTTGCAGATTTTTAAAAAGTGGTATGACTCCAATGAACTTTGTGAGATTTGAGCATTTACTTGTCAATTCAGTTGACACGAGAGGTCTGGAGGAGAGCCAGCAACTTTGCAATTATTGATTAAGTCAGCAAAAACGTAAATAGTGAAAGCTGCTGGTTTCTTTTTAGATGTCAAGACCACAGGCTTTTCATGAATAATCTCTAATGTGCTGTAGCAAGCAATTAGGACATGAACAGCATGGACTGTATTATTGGGCATGCACGTTACTGTATGAAAGCAATTCTAAATTTAACCCATTCATATGGCAACATTTTCTTTGAAGTTCATCTCACAGTTGAAGAAACTTCTTTTCCATCTGAAGAAATATAGCACCTTTTCAAATCCAAATGAGAAAGAAACCATGCATAAATTAACTAACATTTACTATAAAAATGACCATCTAATGTTTTTCTAATCTATGTATGACCTGATGAGACACGCCTTTAACATTCCCTGGGAAAAGCAATATAAAGAAGAAAATTCTCTGGGTTTGGCACTATATTTAAAATATTCAAAACACTTTCAGATTCTAGAATCATT
Source organism: Orthonyx spaldingii (assembly GCA_013397795.1). NCBI lineage: Eukaryota > Metazoa > Chordata > Aves > Passeriformes > Orthonychidae > Orthonyx > Orthonyx spaldingii. The sequence goes on along the minus strand of VZTJ01005670.1, from coordinate 889,308 downwards.
ATTGGAGGTTTCTCTAATTGGATTATTCAATAGTCAGTAGAACCAGCAAGCATTTGCCTGAGAATACTTAATTCAATATAATTGGATGGACTTGGAAAAACTCCAGTCTGGAAAGAAAAATGAATTGTTAATTCTGTTGGTTTAGACTAGGAAACAGACTGGAGTTCTTCAGTATGTTCTGGGCAGAGTGATACTGTTTCATCAATCCTAGGAGGCCTCTGAAGAAATTGCAAAGGGACACAGAACAGTCTGTACAATAAAAATGGGAACACCAAGGGATACAGCTTCTCCCTTTGGCTACTAAAGGTGTGTCTTACTCACGCTTGCTTACGCAAGGCCCAACTCTTAAGCACTCCCAGACAAACACTTCCAGCTGGTGGGAGAGCATCACCAGGTAAGTGAAATTGCTCTGTGCCGTGAAATAAGACATAGGAATGCAGCTGACAAGGGAGAGAAGATGCTCTCATCCACCACCAGAGAAAACACCACCACATATGTCCTTATAAAGGACTTGTCACTGATATATGTGCATCCATTTCCTAACCCTTGTGTTTAAGAATTTCATACAGTCTTGTGTTTCAGACTGTGCAATCAGACTCAAAGGAGTTCATCAGAACATTAGCAAGGATTCCAAATCACAGAAAGATTAAGTGATAGGGCAGAAAAGTAAAATATATGAAAATGTAGAGGACTATTTGAGGATGTACAGGACAGCATTTCAGGGGCAAAAAAACCTGCTAAATCAATAATGACAGAAACGAGCACAGAAGACTTCAACCAGCACTACTGAATTACAGCAGCAAGGGCAGGAACAGCAACCAAAAAAACCCATGGGCTAAATGCAAACATTTTGTTCTGTTTATTAATTCAACTGATTAACTCTACCTCTTTTATCACTAAAATTTCTACAATCTGCTGAACTGACTTTCTTTGAAGCAAAACATCTGAAGAACTGGCATATGTTTGTGTATAAGGCATAGCACGAGAACACAGCAATTTATCTTCAGATTTTGTCAATGTTTCTCTCATAAGTGTATCATCTAAATCTGACACTTAATAATTTTGTCATTCAAAAGGTTTCATCTGTCTTTGGATGCCTGTCTTTTGAATTTTCACAAAGTGTGACTTGGAATGAAATTTAAGAAGATTTCATCCACTCGGGAAGGTTCTAAGCATCATTTCAGAAAGGCTAGCAAAAACATCTGCTCAGTGGTCTATAAAGAAAACAGAATCTTAAACTTTACAAAACCAGAAAATGGTACGGAAAATTCAAATGCCTTTGAGAAACCTAATGGCATATTTCCACTGCAGTACTTGGAACTCTGATCACCTTTTCTCAAACAGGCTTCTAGAAGTACAAGAGTTCTACAGAATAGGAATGAAAATTATTTGAAACACAGAAAAAACTACACTTATAAAAAGATAATAAAATTTTTGAAACTATTTCATTTAGAGAATATATTATTAAGAGGTGAAAATAATTTATCATGGAGAAGCAGTCAGTCAAGGCTTCTCACAAAATCCCAAAGTCAGATGTTCACAGAGAACTCACTGTTCTAACACTCTGAAATGCAGTTAGAGATTTCCAGATAGGGAAGCCATGCAAAAGCATTAACAAGACGTAAAAACTCGTCAAACACCAAAAATATAGAAAGAAAATGTAACAGGATGAATCAAGGAGCATCATTCCTGGACACTGCCTACCACACAGAGGATTTGCACATGGCTGTGAAGCATCTGGAATGGCACTGGCAGAATGACAGAACACCAGATTAAACAGAAAACACATATCTACACTTACATAGATATATATTCCATGTCTGTGGCCATAACTAATGCCACATGATTGGGGAACAATAATGGCCAGTTTTCCAAAAGGATGATTCAGTTTCATGTACGTTACACCCTGTGAAAAAGGCTTAACAGTCCCCTAGAAAAAAATGAGAGGATAAAAAAACCAAACCACCAAAACAAAACACCCCACCAAATATAGTGATACAATACATGTTCCAGGCATTTTGCTGCTCTACAAGCCTTTGCTCATTTCCCACAGGAGCAGCAAATGACACTGCTAAAAAAATATTATATTTATCATTAATTAATTTCTCTAAATATTTCAAAAGAAAAATATTCAAAACTAAAACCATGTTAGAATTGTGTGCATATAGAGCATACTTCTTCCACAAAGTGCAGTGAAAATGTTGAATTTTACATTATGTCTTTACATCCGCATGCCTTTCAAGACATTTCCTAACTCAACAGGCATGGCAGATAACTTATGGGAGACCTCATTTCTCAGCATAGCTCTGGAATAGTTAAAGGACAGCTCCAAAAATTAATTCATTCTCAAGTTGCACTAATATTTCAGAGAGTCTGAATTGTCCCATCCCCTTCTGGCCCATACAGGGAAGCAGGTACTGGTAAAACTCCTCCTTAAACCTCTACTTGATCTGTGCACATTATAAATGGCCAGCACTGCTCTATCAACACTTCTTTCTATAAAAAGGCAAATAAAGAGTAAAAGTGGAAAACAGTAGAGAAAAATCTGAGGATTTCCCTTCCTATTCATTGGCCGAAGTCCCTTTATCAGGTGGAGGGATGACACATTTTCAGCTAAGTAAGAAAAACCTCGTGTCCTTTCCATCCTCATTGATGGATAAAGCAAGGGGAAGTGCAGGAAGAGCTGCAGTTCAGAGTTGGTTTTTGCAGCTATGATCTCAGAGCAGACCGTAAGGAAAGACACACCTTAGCACCTCCTGTCCTGCCTCAAGAGCTGGTAGAAGATACACAATTCTCCTGTCTTGTATGAGAGCTACAGCAATCAGGGAGTCTTTGCATAGAAGAAAAAACAGACTGAGAAGAGAAAGTGAAGAGAGGACAGAGGGCTGAACACCTGGATGTAACCAAAACACGTAACAAAAGAGGATCTTAGTGATCCAGTTGCTCGCCATTTCAGTACAGTATAATTCTACCAACATCGGGAAGATGATTTAAAGTAAAATCCAAAATACCATACTGCTTTTTGAATTTTTAAAATAATAACTTATTCCACTTACAAAGAAGGAGGAACGTGATTTGTTGTTGCTGTTATTTTGTTCTCTCTAGCAAGTGTACAGCATTGCTTAAGTATGCAGGAAAATTGTAAGAAATCAGGCCTTTTGTTATCCAGGCTTTATGGTCATTCTTACTGATGCATGTTGCACCATATGTGGCCACAGATATTTACAGAGGAACAGAAAGACAAGCTCCTGCCTCCTGGAGTGCCAGCTATCCAATTAAAATAAAAACTACAGAAGTGATTAAAAGAAAAGGAGCAAGACAAAGAAAAAAGTACAAGTAGGAGTGGTTTATACCACAGAAGACAGTTATCTTGTGAAGAACAATATGTGTTTGTTTTTCCACTCCATTAATTTAAATGTGATTGCTTTAAAACATTTCATTTTTAAGATAATTTTAAATATTTATTTTCCTTAGAATATCTGCAGGAGGTTCTGTGAAAAGCCTGTGTTCCAAAATGGGCTTCAGTCACAAATACTGATTGCTTGTATGGTTTTCAGATCTACAAAAGATTATTTGTAAAGAGTTCAAACTTGGAGGATACCATGGCAGATCTCCAATATAGAAAAGCAGCTAAGAAAAAAAAGTTTACTGACTACAGCAAAAGTCAGTACCTGCCATCCTGTTGATTTCATGAAAGAATGGGACAGGTAATCAGCACAGAGAGCCAAAAGCCAAGTAGAAATCAGAAGTAATGCAAACAGGGACAAAGATACGAGCTTATACAATGTTGAAAGGAACAACAAGCTGAAGTCAAAATCTGGAAACAGCAGCTTAATAAAGAACAGTAGATGAAGTCATAATGTAATTCAAAAGTGGGAGAGAGATTATCTCTGCAACAGCATTTTACAGAGATTGTAGATACTAATGTCAAAAAGAAAATAGCCCAAGGGAAGAGGCTGCAGTAGCTTCTATGAAGTATGTGAGACATGAAAAACTTCACAAATTATTATGAAATAATTCTGAAATGGAATGCACAGATTTTAGAGAAGTGAGAATGATGCATAACTGGAAACTTCCCCAACATATAAAACTCCACTTTCCAGAAACCATAATGTGCTCCCAGCAGCTTTTTTCTTTTAAACACAATAGCAATTCAAAATAATCTCTAGAAAAAAGAACAGCTGAGAAGCTGGACAGAGGGAAGAGTCAAAAATGGCACTAAGATTAGATGACTGTGGCAATAGCATAACAAACTCATTGCCACCAACAGAGTAGGTACAGGGAAGGGCAGAGTGGCCAGTGACTGGAGCTAACACCGAGCATTAGCAGTGGGAGATCCAGAAGATGTGAAAAAGAGATTTACAGGTATAATACTGAGCAGAACAGAAAGATGTCAAATTTTTGGAGTTATTTGCGGGAGGCCAAATGGTAGTTGAAATCAAAAGATTCCTTAAGGTTCCAAAGAGCAGAAGAACAGGGGAAGTGCAAAGTGGCAATGGTCAGGGAAGAAATTCACAGAGCAATAGATTAAAAGAAAAAAGATAGTTCTTAGGTGTGGGAAGTAGAGAGCCATCAATCACCTTTTTGTGAATATTGTCAGTGGACAGAAACCATGGAAACCAAAGAGATGAAAGAGGAAGCTGAGGCAACACAAACAGCTTTAGGAACTGAGAGGAAAATATGAAAATTGACATAGACATAAAGGGAGAAGCACAAGGATGATAGATGATGTGCTGTACTGTAGGTGTTACATACGAGCAGTCCACAATTGAAATGAGAGCAATTCCTTGTTGTATATGACAATGACAAAGAAATTGTGTTTGACCTGTAACAGTTCTCTCCTGCTTTGGAACATTTCAATTTAGTAGCAATAAAAATCCCTATGAATCCTAAATGCAATTCTAATTGTGCTTATAAATGGTAGTTTCACAAGTATGCATGTTACAATAAACACAAATTAGAGGTAAATTAAACCTTAATTATATCTAGCAAGTTTTATGTCCTAATTAAAAATGGTATTCTAACAATAAAAATGACTTACCACCTAAATTAGCCCTGCCACAATTGTCTAGTCTTCCTAAACATTCTTTGTGTGCTCCAGCTCCACACTTAGAACATAAATAGCCTTGATAAAATGTTCCCCTGTAAAATAAAATTGGGTAGTGATACATTAGAGGTGACAAATTCCACACTTAAAGGACGTAAGAGACATGGCAGAAGGTATTAGAAGTCATTTGTCGTTCTGCATAATGATAGTCCTTACAGGCTTGAAAAAAAGTGACAACTGCCAAACAAGCAGCTCATCTGCTTTCTGTCACTACTAGCCATTTAAAAATCACAACCAGACAATTCTTTCAGACTACTAGTAGAATAATAACCTCCATTTCAAATGTAATCCAAAGCCACTTTGGAACAGGACACTTGAAATTGTACCATTATGCATCTATCCTACTATAGATCTACACTTCATCTCAGTGGGAATTTGCCTAGGTACCATGAAGAACAGGATCCAGTTCAAGAGAGCTATAAGTTTGAACATATATTTAAGCATTAAGTAGTTTACAGGTTATATTGCTAATATTCCTGACTTTAAATTTGTTCATTTTTTAAAGAAACATATGTCATGGACACTCCAGTTAATATTTGGAGCTGCTAATTCCTCTAAGTGTCTCTGTACCACAAGGTGGCACTTGGGAAGACCCAGCTGGGCACACCCACAGAGAACAAGGCAGCATCCTGGGTGCTGTGTCCTGAATGCACCAGAGCTGCTTCTCAGCAACAGCAGCTGGTGCAGACACAGTAACTCAACTACAATGCTCCATAGTCAGGAATTAGCCCTCTTGACTTCAAGTTTAGAAGGTCTACACCATTGTTCATAGTCACTTAAACCTTATTGCATTGAGGAAAAAAAAAAATCTCTGAAAATCCAGGTCAGTCTGACTGTTCAAGAAAAGCATTGCTAAAGAAAAAAAATATTGATGACAGGCAGGAACATACCTGAAGTTAATTTATTCCATGCCTGTACTAAAGAAAGGCACTACCCACACTCAAAAGCTCCCGTTAAAATGCTGTGGCTTCATTTTTCAGAACATCAGCAATATACAACATAGAATCAGAATGGTTTGGGTTGGAAGGGACCTTAAAGATTACCCAAATCCTCTGCTATGGACAAGGACACCTTTCACTAGACCAGGATGCTCAAAGCCCTATCCAGTCTGGCCTTGAACACTTCCAGGGATGGGGCATCCACAACTTCTTGCAGGGGCAGGGAGGGGGGAGACCACCACTCAAAAAAACCTTTACAATACCTCAGAAGCATCTGACAGACTTTGCAAGATGTCACCCGACTGAAGGTATGCATTTTGAACTCATGAAAGCTCGTATCTGCATAGTCTGGCCGAATGTTTGACCTAAAAACAAAATTTGAAAATGTGCATTAAACAAATGAAATCTAAAACACAAGGCAACATTCACAGCAGGAAATCCTAATCCACAAACAACTAGTTTTATTTCCACTTTAATGTTTTTCACTGACAAGAACCAGAAGTATGGACTTTACCACACACCTTGAAATGAAATCTGAATTATGATATTATGCAGACGTAGTTCTTGAATATACCCTATAACTACCTTGGCTATCACAATAAGTAGAAAACTAACCATGTATGTATTATTCTTGTTTGAGTAACTAGGATCATTCTCAGCATTATTTTATTATGTAAGTGCACAAGGAAAATCACAACCTGAGAAGCACCCTGTTTGAAAACATCAGCAGCAAATGTAGGACAGTTAAGTCATAACGTGCAGCAATATCCTGGATAACCTGAGTGCTTTCAGAACAATTAGAAAACATTCACCAGGGTGTGGTTAGTCTTGTTTAAATGTGTTCCAGAGTGCCCACAGCAGTAGTTGCACACAGTAAATCTAACAAAATAAAATACCATTATTCACACTGCTAAGATATCAACACACTATTAGCAGACTTCTGTCCAAAGATCAGATTTATGTACAAAGCACTGGTCCATTACTGTACATGTGTTTTATTTACCTTCCCTACTGATCCCTTTTAAAAGCAGGTGTATAATTTAAGTATGACCCACTTACCATTTGTTGTACCAGTAACTGTTCTCAGATTTATTTAAATTTTATTAAGTAATCTATTCAATTTTTTCTGTCATCTGTCCCATTTCCAAGACTGAATGGGAGAACTGGCATTTTCAATGGACTTTTTTTTTTTTAAATTCAATAAGATCCCCAAACTAGCTTAACACTGTCAAAATCAGTAATGCTGAAATGCCAAGTACATAATTTAATAATAATCTAGACTACATCAGCAGGGAAAATATATATATATATATAGTAAGAGTTAATGTATTTTTTACTATTTATATTATAACACTTAAGACGCCATAAATTTATGATATTTTTCTATCAAAAACATAGCAAGGCATGATGCATAGAAATTTAAATAGGAAAAAAAAATCCTGAGGGCAGGAATGCAAGACTCTACTGCCCTCAAAGGAAAAACCAGAAGCTTTTCCAACATAGAGAATTACATATTCTTCCATTAAAGTTGGAGACACTTATAAGTTTTGTTCTTATGTATTATAAATAACTTCCAGACTAAAACATAGACCAGCCACAAACTGCAATGAAACATAGATAACCATGCAAGGATCAATCTCTCTTGAACAGAATTAAAGGGCTTACAAAAAAAACCATTCAAAGAATCTCTTTAAGCAGCCAGTGTCAGAAAGGTCAATCTTCAAATCCACCTGCTGAAAATGAACATGCTGAAAATGAAACTGTACTCAAAAAGCAAAAGAAATTTTACTTTTATGCCCTGAGAATAACCTCACAACCAGTACTATTTTAACTACCTCACTTGTGTCTCTCTGCTCTAACATGCAAGATGTCAATACCACAATTCCTGCTAACTGAAACAGGTGTGCATACTACCCATCCACAGCAGAAAGGTACAGTAGCAGGATAAAGTTAATCTCAGAAAAGTAAAGAACTTTTTAAACCAGGAGAAAAAGCATTATTATCTTTTGGCTCAACTTGGTACAGCCTGTACTTCATGATATATCTGCCAGAGGGCTGCCAAAACTTCTTAGGCTATACTCCAAGCAGTCCTGAAAAATCCCTAGAACAAGTTACAGTACTTCACTCTCAACAAAAGCTCATGTTTACTGACCATTTGGTTCAGACCAGGACATCTTGCAGAACTATGTTCAAAGTCTAAGCCAAAAGTGCAAGACTCGTGAGACTGAAAGCATATCAAATCAAACCTAACAACCTGACCATTTTTCAAGAACAAACCCAAGAAAAAATTCCACTCATTTAATTAGAACAGGATCAATCTTCAAAAATAATAAGCATAAGTGGATCAAAAGAAAAAAAATTACAGCCTCATACAGGCAGTAGTTTAACACATGCATGTGACTATACAACTTCCTTCCATATGTAAAAATTCTCTTTCATTCTTCTCTCAGGCTATCTTCCACAAAGATTGAAATGCATGAACTACTCAAAATATACCTCTTATTAACAGAACAAAGATGATACACTGTATTCATTCTTATTTATATTAAAAGCAGTACTGGAAAAGAATGGTGCAAAATAAGAAATTGTATGCTTACTCTGGAGACAGAGAGCTGTAAAGAGAAGCACAATATGGAAAGATAATTAGTGATACAACAAAACCCAGAAAAATAAAACCAATGTGTACTGTCTACTGCAAATGTAGAGGTGGAATAAGGGAAGCTTTGTAAAAGAATATAAAGTGCAGTACCAACTGTGGACAGGAAAACTCTTGCACATTCTGCTACCTGACCAGTAATGCTGCGTTATGGCAAATCCGGTCGTGTATTCCCATTACACATCACATCAGACAAGTCTGAGATGATGCACTATAGCAGCATGTATGGAGCAGCAAGCCTTTTAATGTAAAGTCTGAAACTTAATCAATCTAGGGTTTTGCTATTTTAAGTTTTCAATACATTTCTTTTTCAAAATCAAATAGAACACAAAAATAACCCAACTTGATTAATCCATCAAAGTTTCCAATTAGGGATTAAGCACAACTCATCTGTGACTAAGTTCAAATACCACAAGGACCATAGGAAATTTTTTTCCACAAAACTTTTCAAACAGAATACGACATACTTTGTTTTAGGTTTTAAATACAGCAAATAAAGCTGATAATGTGAAATAGTCATGGCATAGCATGCAATTTTCAGAGCCATGTTTAACAATAAAGTTCTTCTAGTTACAGCATGGAAGCCCTACACCGATACCCTCAGAACAGGGAGCAAAGCTCTCACAACACAGTAAATAGAACATTTCATCCTTCTCAAATCATCTTTTCTCTACTACTTCCCAGCCTGTAGGCCTATCACAAGAAAAAAAAAAAAAACTGAATATTTATGTCAATACTAATTTTGAGCATAAAATTATTTTCCTCTTTAGAAGGATTTCTTGTTGAAGACAAAAAAAAAGAAACCCAGACATGATTGTTAGCAAAATTCAAATATATTGAAGCAATTAATACAATTTATTGTGGGTCTTAAACTGGGTTCCTTTGCCAACACAGTGGGACAGCCAAGCCCTCCTGCAGACTCCTCAGTCCTTCCTACCACAACTACTACTATTATGGGATGCCTCAGGCAGCAAAAGACATGTATTTTCTATTTCTGCTGTCAAACTATCTTGATGAGTGGCCAGAGCAGGAAGTCACTCATACACCAGAAATACTTAATCTGAAGTAAATAGTGACAGAGAATACATTCTTTATTTTATTATAAAACTCGCTTATTTTTACAAGCAACAGCAATGTGGGAAGGGAAAATAGTTTCCCTTTGTCTCTTCTACTTTTTCCCCAGGCAGTTGAAACTTCTCTACTATAGCAGAGACAAAATGTCATTGTGAATCTGTTATTAGTACAGTTTTTCCAATTGTCTCCTCAATTCAGCACCAGAAGTTTTATAAGGGACAACCACAAGTGTCCCCTCCTGCACAGTGCTGGAACCCCATAACCAGATTTACTCCAGTCACTGCTGCAATGTCCTTGGGCTGCCCCTGAGCCTTCTGAGCAAAGCTTTCTCTTTCCAATTTACTTACAGACTATTAGTCCCGCTGGGACCAATTCACTGCTACACCACCAACCCAGGGACCTGCAGGTGCGTATCTCACGAGTCTCTGTCACTTGGACACACAATTCCTGTCTCTGCACGAGCCATGGGAGCCACCGTTCCAGGGGCAGAATGACCATCTTCTTCAGTCAATCCTCCATCTCTGAACAGGCACTTTGTCTTTAAAGTTTTGAAGGTTCGGTGTAGAAAAGAGTTACCCAGTTATCTTGTCCTTCGTATCATCAGAATTTGAAGTACTCCTTGTGCATATGAAAGATTCCACTTCTAAAAATATTCTCTCCACATTTGCAGTGCCACTTCTTTCAACTGACTTGTTCTTTTCAGAAGAGTAAATTGATGCTAGGCCAATCTCATCCCACCCACATAATGGAACACCTTTATAAATGGTGTCAGGAAGTGTCATGTTAGCAATCGTCCCCCATAAGCTTTTGCAGAAAAAATCCATTCTAGTAATCATCTTTGTCTAGATTAATAGCACAGCTGACCACAGAGTAATGATATAGATAGCCTAAAATTGTCTTGTCAGACATCAAGGTACTTATTCCTATGCCTACAGAATAAGAAATACATTCTTTTTACTATCCTACCTCAAAATACCAAAATGAAAAAAATGGAACAGCTTAAACTGCAATTTTCTCACACTAGTGGCTGGGATAACACATCAAAGATTTAAAAGTCATGCTTAACCCTCAAAACACAAACATGTCACAATCAAAAGACTAACACTTAAGCCAAAAAAAAACCAAAAAAGCAATGAACCGTGGCTATCTTGACATATCCACCTGTGAAAACTCCATACTCCGTTTTATAAATCTGTACTTTGATTGTCTTTGATCTAAAGTGTTGCCAAGGTGTGTAGTGTATGCAATATAGTGTTCATCATTAGTATCAAGCAACTTTGATAACGTTTGTTACTGTAATTTCCTTACTTAAAACTATATGCTGATGAGAAAACATTTAAATCAGAATGTGTCTGAAGAGCAGTAGAATACCACAGGCATTTGGCTCCCTTATAGCAACAATTTAGGGTTTTATCAGCATTCTTACATACATGTTTGTTTCCTATAAGAAAAAATATACAGAGTACCTTTCACAACAGGTTGGAATAAACAAATAAATTACAACATCTTCAGGGAAGTAGGCACAAATATACTTTCTTTTACTGACAGTTAAACTTCCTCTACACAGGTAGGACTTACAGAGTAAAATGCACCATGAAAACTACTAAACATTCAGCCACAAAACTCAACCTTTTCTACTAAATATGCAATTACTATAGATGTATCCCAAGAGAATAAATAAAAGACTGAGAGATAGCTTACTATATAGCTCCTTCCTCCTATTTTCCTAGGTGGAAAATAAATATATTAAAATTCCATTAATCCCATTAAGTCTTCATTTCCAGAAAGGACATATTTCTAAAATTATAAAAAAATCTTAAAAGCATTATAGTCTTATTTTACAAATTTTTCTATACTGAGTACATCTTTCCTTGGATGTTTAGCACTTCAGTATTGGCCTTGGAGACCAAGAACTATTGTCTCAAGTTTGTCTTGCATGGACACACTACTGAAAGCTTACTGGTTGCCAACAAATCCAACAAAAATATAATCAAGGGATAAAATGAAGTATTACGTTTTTTAGATTAATTAAATCCTTACAGCTAGTTTAAATATTAAATAGGATATTAATGACATGCAAATCACATGGCCTTTACTGAAAAAGAGTGCACAAAAGAGAAAAAGTGGCATTATGAAAATGCAAAGAGTAGAAGCAAACAGAACATGGAATCTTTGGCTCCTGGTTAGGAATGTCAATCTTATAGCACAAAAAAAGCAACAAGAACCTATTCAGAGAGACAGCATTGCAAATCAACCATCTTATGGCTTCACCTCCAGCAAGGAATTAAAGGAAGGAGACTTCAGAACACAGCACAAGGAAAAAACTCTCATTTCTTTTATTATAAATCTATTTACCATTGCATTTAACGCTACCAATTAGAAAGGGCAGTTTAAACAACCTGCACAATCCAGTGCTGTCCTCCACTAGTGACCAGTTCTCTCTTTCTTAGTGTATTTTGAGGACCATTTCTTTTAATTGCTTCCCTGGCAGCTTTTCAATACCAGCTTAACTTCAGCAATTAAAACCTCTACAGATTTCCCCCCTCCCTGGGTCTAGGCCACTGAAAAGGTGTTGCTTAAACCTACTACAAACAATTCCATTAATGTTGAAAAATTGCTGCTCTGGAGTACTTAATTACAAACTCAACTTCTCTTTTGCAAACTTCAAGTATTTTTAAACTTTTCTTTTCTTAAACTGGAAGGGAAAATGTGTTACAGGAGGGGGAAAAAAAAACTCTAAAAAAGTTTGATATTCCTCGGATATTTGCACTTGAGAAGCACATCCATGCTTAATCACAGAATGTGTAGGAAAAGAAAGAACAAACATTTTACACAAAGAGAAACGCAAAAGTAACCCTTTGCAAACAGATAGAGAAACTTCCTTTCAAAAGTGAAATGGCTGCAAAACAAGTCGGAATCAGCGAGAGCAGGTGCTGAGCCAGATCACTGCTGTTGAATACAGAGAAAGCAAAGGCCTTGTAAACACTGACTGAATCAAGCCATTCTTGGAGGACTGACGCATAAACCTCTCAGGTATAATTTAGGCCCAGAGGTATTCCTCCAGTCTCCCATAGCTCAGTGGCACTGGCACCTCGGAAAAAGAGGAACCTTCTCCTCCCCTGGCAGCAATCCCGCAACAGTTTTGTGTGTAACATGAAACAGCAGCAATTTCTCGGGTTGGGAACAGGCTGTCGAGCAGTCATAGGTTCTGCATAACAGTACAGTGCCCTTTCTTTGGGGTTGACAGTTCTCCCCAAAAGGGGAAAAAACATGCTAGGAAGTTCTAATGATACTTCTTATTTTTGGATTTGACTTCTTTTCACAGAAATGCTATTTAGGTCAGGTCTCGAAGATCATTTTCCCACCACAGTCTCTTCAAGAAATGCAACTGTGTCACAAGAAATTACGCAGAGTTCAGTTGTATGTACGTGCTTGAAAAATGTCCATCATTTTGAAAGCGCATTACATCTGAGACTGAATGGCCATTTCACTTGTTTAAAACCTGGCTTTAGAGAACAACTAATGTATGTATGCCCACCTGTGAGCCCAGAGGCATAACAAATAAGCAGATGCATGAAGTATCAGATAAAGAATCTGCAGTGAATTGCAATTGTTTTAAGTATTAAAGGAAGAAATACTACAGGGAGCTCAGATAAAACTCTGTACCTTGAACTCTCCTCAACTCTCAACCTCAAGTTAGACCTTTGCAATTCAGAGCTGATATTATTCTGCACTCCATGTTATGCTTATAATAATTTAAAATGCTCCATACTGAACTGTTCAGAATTATGGACACCCTGAGCATGAGCTACTGAAGATCATTTTCAAGTGTATGTGACATGAAATCTGATGCTGTACTCATGCAGTACAGCTTATAAGGAAAACCACACAGGTTAATATCTCTGGATACTGAAAATTTTCATTCCAGATTTGCTTATTGTATAAATAATGGGCATCACTGCAGAAAATCCGTCAGTAAACCCAGATCTAATATGAGTATTTCTAAGATATGAGTTGCTAACAGAAATTATTTATGAAGACATCCTAAGTTAAAATTCCTGGTTTGTGCCAAAGTGACTTCCCTTCCAAATTTTAAGCACCTTAAAATTTAGCCATGACAATTGATACTAAGCATCTCAAAAAATTCTGGAAAATTTTACTAGCACCAAAATATAGCTATTGTCACATATTCAAATCCTACCTAGACAGGAAAAAAAAAAAGCCAACCCCACAACAGGAAGCCATGTCTGTTACTGTCAAACAGGACTAAAAGCTCTCAGCCAAGCCTCACATGAAGGATTTCATGCAAAGTTTGTTCCAATACGTGTTCACCTTCACTCCCTGCTCTGGCATGCAGCAGACTTACCCTTAGGATCCCAGGCCCTACAAACACAACCAGCCTTACATTTGTACTGTGCTTACTTTCCACTCAAAGTATTTCAGCTCTGTGCAACCATCACCATTTTAACTGCTCACACAACATGCTGTCATCTAACAGAAAGGCATTTGTGTAATAACAAAGCAAAAGGGCAGAGAGAAAGCCACAAATAAGTAATTTACAAATAAGCAAGATACAAATAAGTATTCCTTTTTGAATCTTTACAAGGATTTTATTACTTACCAAAAAAAAAAAACAAAAAAACAAAAAAAAAAAGGGCATCCTAGGGGATACTGCCACTAGAGATGAGCAATGCCATTTCACAAAGGATGATTTCAGCTTCTTTTTTACCTCCTCTTCTCAGGAGCAATGTTGATTACTTACAGGTAATTCATTTTCTCTGTTCCCGCTAGGCTGTTATATTTCAGAATCATCTTTGAAAATGCTATTTTTACTGAAGTAATCAATCAATCAATTCTCCATATGCTAATACTCAAACATTCTGGTTTGTCACATCAAAGAGCCTTCATCAAGAAGACATGTTATAAAATTAAATTAACCATATCACAAGTAAATTGTGCTTTTGATCAAGAACACACAACTTCTAAGAATTTGCTAGGAAATTTGCTTATTTGATCATATGATGAGTGGCTTTTTCGAGATCAAGGAAATTATCTTGTTAACTTTTTGGAAACATACTGCATTGTTTCAAACAAGATAATGGCTTTTCTTTTTCTTTATCAGCCTACTTCCTCAAAAAGCATGGGAGATGAACTGCTTTGAGCTAATCTCTTTCTGTATAACATTTTTGAACACTACCTGATAGGAACAAAGCTCTGTCACACATCAGTATTTGCAAATCAAAAGCATCAATACCTTATATACTTAAATATTCACTGGCTGAGTCTTATTTGTCAAAGTTCTAAGTCTTACAAATCCAAATTGACCAAGTTGCTTGTATTGATAAGCTCTAAATATTCTATCATATACTTACACTTAACTGAAGACTAGTCTATGTTTTGGAGTCAAAAACTCTGAAAATACAGGATTTATACAGCCATTAACTTGTAAATTACTGGAGAAATACCTATATCTGCTAAGAAAAAAGGCAGCATTGGTTTGCAGAGAGAAGCAAATATCTATTTGGACATCTATTCATATAACCAGAATACCAAGACAACAGAGTGCAGCATTCCATGTTTTAACACTGAAAAAAAACTCCTTGCACAAAAAAGCCAATATTAAGATGGTGGTACTTTATTTTTATGATGTAGTGTCACTACAAATTTATTTCACTGAATTTTAAGAAGCACTCATTTTCATAGTAATATACTTCACATATTGTAAGGTAAGTTGTAAAAACATAAAGATTGGGATATCTTTGATTTTTGTGAGCTGGAAGACATAATATCAGAGTATATTTATCATCGTCAGGTGTTTACCCACTGTTTTCATAAATTCTGGTTTGCTTTCACATTTTACACTGTCCTTACACTGTGCTCTTAATCATCTATAGCATCTTCACACAGTTCTTGCTGTGTCTGGAATAATCTAAAGAAATTTTATAATCATAAATATGTTGTGAATGATTGCTTATAACCCTGAAAAACATTTGATCAAAACCAACTGGAGTCACAGCAAAGAACAGGCAACCATTCTTCTTTAACAGACATGAACTTGGCATTCATTTTTGCAGTATTGCAATATTTATGCTGATGAAAAAACCCCAGGCAGACATGTTTGTTTATTGCTTTGGTAACCTAGGTGAGGTTGGTACAAGTGAAATACCTCTGCAGGTTATTTGAAAGATGCAGCAGACATCTAAGGCTTTTAAGGTGCTCTGATAAGAAAGCTTTAATTTAATATGTCAGTGCTCAATATGTCAGAGCTCAAATATTCTCTCAGAAGGAAGCTTAATGCACATGCATTATTAATGCGCTATCTGAGGGAACAGATCTATTTGAGCGGAATCTGACCAATGTCATTAGTCACAGAGCGCAAAGTGAATTTGGAAATATGAATGATAATAGGCAATAGGACACTCTTCACCTACCTTGTGCCTTGTACTAGTTTTCTTTAAAATTTAGAAAACCAATGAGCTTTAGTTGCAACTGATGTAGTTTCCCTAATCTAAATTGTTGTGCACACGCATACCAGGTTTGATAATCAATGATCTCAGGATTATTTCCTCGCTATCAGATGATACGTTCTGTGTCCCTTGAGTTGAAAGGTGTGAATTTATGGCAAACTGAAGCAGCAATTTTTCAAAACCATGTTAGACTCTACCTGAGCTGCTGCACAAACTCTCTAGTGACCCAAAACAAAGTACAGTGTAATTAAAACTAAAATGACTATTTTTTGAGGGCTGTATAGCTTTCATGTCTGAAATCTCTTTTATTTAGGTATTTAAAAGAAAAATCAGATTCATTAACTTCATACAATTAATGCATACTCTAACCACTATAATGAACCTGTTTCCCACTGATTTTTCAGGCATTACTAACTAGACATGACATTAATATTGCTATTTCAGCTACAACGTCAAAGCAGGAACTACAGTCACAGTACTTCAGAAGGTGAAATTTCACCTGTTCCTTTGCCTGCAAGACGTTTTCATAAATTTCTCCGTTTGTGAAAGGCAGTAGTTGAGTAAAGCCTAATTAAAAGGTGTGTTACAACACTGTTGCAAGAGACTTTAAAATATTGGTTTTGTGTGTCTTGAAATCCACCTGGACTAAACCCAGGCTGACACAGCCCTGAGCAACCTAAGCCCTGCAGAAGACTGAAACC
This sequence comes from Orthonyx spaldingii, assembly GCA_013397795.1. NCBI lineage: Eukaryota > Metazoa > Chordata > Aves > Passeriformes > Orthonychidae > Orthonyx > Orthonyx spaldingii. The sequence continues at coordinate 872,365 of VZTJ01005670.1, read as the reverse complement.
GAAAATCTCCACACACCTTTTCCAACCTAAATTCTTCTTTAATTTGCATTTACTTGTAAGGTGTTTCTATACTCCAGTCAAGTTTGCTGACTTTTAGAGTGGATTACAAAGCCCAGTTGAGAAAGGCTTAATTAAATTAGGAGACTGGGCAACATAATGACAAAATAAATTCAGCACAAACCAGCATAAGATATTGCATGTCATATGACACTAATGGATTCAACTATTGTCATTGGGAAAATATAATCTGCAGCCTTGCATGGGAAAGATCTCTGCTGTTGTGACTATGGAGAACACACACCTGCTTCATGCTCTACTGTGACCAAGAAACAAACTACACACAAAGAAGTATTTAGTGGATGGAAGCAAATGTTAAGTGTCAGCATGAGACAGCTGTAGCAACAACCAACAGATTTTTTTTTTCAGTATTTATTCTATCATCTCATGAGGAAATAGAAGAATTAAATTCTTCCCAACAATGATGTGGAAAGCAGTTGCTCTATAATAAGACATTAAGCCTGGTAATTAGTCAGCTAAGTAGTAAAACTGAGGTACATACATAGATTATGTACATATGCATACAATAGAGGAAGGACACTTGAACTTTCAAGGAGTTTTTTCCTTTTTATAAAGAATGGTTAGCATTAACTCATTGACACAAATATTATTCACCTATTTTCGAAAATAAGCATTTTTAGAACCAAAAAGCATGTGTAGAAGAGCTTTCTGGGGAAAAAATATCAAACAACACTCCTACCTTTTAGCATAAGCTGAATAATATGAAAGTATCAAATATTTTATGTAATCTGAAGGTATATTATAAGACATTACATATTTGTTCTGATTCTTCTGGTGTTTCTAGTAGAGGAGGAAAGAAATTAGACAGAATGTGGTACCAGAAAATATAAAAGATTTGTGTCTCACACAATCAGTTTCTGATGTTTTAAATGGCCTAGTTATGGCAAATAAACCATGCACTTTATCACACTGCTGACAAACTTTCATTTAATACATGATGTCTCTAATTTGGCTGAATGGGAACAGTAATTTGGCTGAACACTTCTATCAATATTATCTTGGATATAGAATGACTCTGCATTTAAACCAATGCTGTTTGACACACAAAACCAAATTTAAACGTTCCATGTCTAGTACAGGAAAGTCTTGGCAGCACTTTGAAAAGATGCTTATTTACCCTTGCAGCTAAAGGCCCATCCACTGCTATGAACAGAGCTCCAAGAACAAAACAGCAAGTGCTCAAATTGGCCACTGTCACAGTTAAGCACCACATCTCTTCCAAGGCAATGAGCAGGTTACACTCCCCGTGCGTGCAGAACTTCCATTCCCATCAGCGAGAGAAGAGGCACATCAAGACAGGACTCAGGCACTTGCAATGATGGCTCCTCTTAAAACATCCTCCAGTGGCCTCTGCCAGACAGCTTTACAGAAACTTCTCAAATACACCAACCAAAGTTTCAACTTGAAGAGCTTGACTGCAATACTAACTGTGCTGCCCCAGTGTCCTGTTTCATTTTATTGTGATCTAGAAAATCCCATACTCCAAAAGAACCAGCAACTTTGGGTTGCACACAGTAAACATTTTCTTTTGGGGGGAGGGGGGGTGGCTAAGTGAGTAGCCTCAGCTGTGGCTATTACTGTGTTTAAGTCAACAGCATCAAACTCAGTGCAGCCAGACCACAGTATCATTGCTGTATGAGGACGTGCCATATGAAGAGACTTCAAGAACACCCATTAAATTCTTAGGAGAAATAGAAATTGTGGTGTTTGGTATTATGTATTTCCTAAATAAAGCAATAGTCTCAGGAAAAACATCAAACACGTACTATAGGAACAGAGCTGCCATATGAATAAAAACAATTTACTCAGTTTCCTATGACCCATAACCCAGCATTTCCAAACTCCCTCAAAACAAAACTCACCACACACTACAGTAACGGAGCTGGCTAAGAGGGAGACTATTTTCACAGGTTTGTGAAATTAGCTTTCTAACAGAAACTTACTAGTCTGAGAAGTAACACTCTGGAAATTGCACTGGGGTTTCATCTATCCTTCCTTTAGGGATTTTCCATACCAAGTGTGCTTAATGTATTCCTGCCCTCTGCACCTAAATCAAGTCCAGTCAGCAAAGAAGTGTTCGCCTCTATTTCATACTTCATCAATAACATAAGCTTCCCATATTTGGAGACAAATTCCCATCTCAACAACACCAGCATCTCAACAGTAGGTGCTTTTTCAGCAAATAAACTGTCATCACTGTTTCATACATCGGTATAAACATCTAAGTTCCCTCCCTCAAAAAACTAGAAATTACAGCCTAGCTAAAATAATTACGCCTCTAAGACTGTTACAGTGGCAACAAGGTTAATTCTTACTTTAAATATAATAAGAGAAATCCTAGTTTATTCTCTTATTATGTTCTTATATTACCACTTGCACAAACCTGACTTCAACACACTGCTATCCCAAAGGCATTGAAATTTCTGTCAGAACTCAGTAAACAATATCATTTCTGATAATCAAAACCCAATGTTATTCACCTCCTCAACTGTGCTGGTTTTGTAATCTTGTAAAATTTTTAAGTAATGAGAAGTATTTTGCCCATAGAAGCAGCAATTATAACTGAATATGATGAATACGAGCATAATTTCAATCATGGCTACTGGTTCAGAGCAGAAGAGTTCATCTACACAGACAATGAGAACGCTGAAAACAAATCAAACCAGCTAAGCAACCATTCAACACACTTGGTTTCGTTTATTCCCAAATACAAACTCTTGTGCTTCAACATACATTGGAATATAATTATTGCTAGATGCACCAAGGTATGTTTTGGGAGAGATGCTGAGGCAAGCAGGCAATGAAGTCAAACCCATGTAACAAGGTTGGGGATAAGCAACGAAAACTTCAGAAATGATAAAGCAATAATGCCACTGCATCATGTTCCACCTCAGCCCTGATCTTGCTGCTCCAGCCCTGGTGCTTTAACCACACAGGAAGAGGTTAAACTAGAGGTGTGGCTTTTAGAAGAAGGACAAACATCCATGCAAGAGACCACCATGCACTGTCAAAGACCAAGTCCATCTGCCAGGGAGGAAAGAGTGGCACATGGATTCATCAGCTATTGAGGTGCTGCCTGCTCTGCTCACACAGGCAAGCAGCAGCAATACCCCCTGTTGACAGAGGCACACTCCCCACAGCTGAGCAGGGCTGGCTGGTGCCTGGTACTGCATGAGAGGCAGGCTCACAATAGCCTTTTTCCTGAATCCACACACCTTTACAATGACATCCAAACCCACCATTGCTAATGCTGTCTCTCTGTGTTCACAGGGAGCTTCTCACTCCCCCTCACATTTTTTCTTTCCATAAAGCAAGCATCACCCTGTCATCCAATTCCCTCATGCATATTTTAAATTTAATCACAATACCCAAGGTGTCAATAATCATGTTTGTCTTTCTGACAAGAATCAGAAATGGAAATAAAGTTCATGCTGCATAACAATAATGTAACCTGCAGGGCTGCAACTGAACAACTTACTTTTCAAGAAGTCTCAAGCAACCTCCTCTCACTTTAAAACATATAAAGGAAATCAGGCTTTTGAAACTAAATATAATATGCCAAGAAACTTGATTCAGATACTAACTAATAAATTAGATAAAAGCCACGAGGATCCCCTCTCAAACCACCAGCATCACCTTGCAAAAACATACTTCAATTAGTCAAAATTAAAATAGGACAGGAAAAAGCCACAATTATGATAGACATTTATCGTTAATATAATTAATATTTCCCCATGGTTGCTTAAGACAGCATTATTAAAACAGTTTTGGCAGCAAAGTTGCAAAGCACTACATAGCCTAGAGTGCCCTCCTGCTTTTCCAAGAGGAATTTCAGGGAAATACTATTGAAGATGTCAATCTGTTGTTTCTCAGAATGTCAAATAAAAAAGATAACTAGGCTGTATTAAAGCATGAAAAAAGTTCAGCAAAATTCAAGCAAAATCCTTACACAAGTGATGAATGTGATTCTGCCTTAATAAAAATATACTTACAGAGCCATCTGAAATTGTTCAAGCCATTTTTTCTTCAAGTCTTTAGTTTTGCAATAAACTTCTAAACCATTTTCACCTTGGGTATGAATGAGGTAGAAGCCATATGACCACTGCATAAGAAGATTGGTAGTACAAAGGTCATCAGTTATGAAGAAAGGAAAAGGAAAAAAAAAAAAGCCCTAAAAAGTAACAAAGCATTTGTATATTCTGTAATTCATTAATTTTGGGAACAGCAAGACCATATGATTGTGTTCCCTTAGAATGACTTACTCAAACATTTTAATTACATGAAAAAATAAACCAAGTTCACATTTCTAAATATTCATTCCAGCTTATATTTAAAACAAAAAACATCTTAAATAAATTGTATTCACATTTTTAACTCCTGAAAAATGCTTCAAATTCTTGCTAAAAATATACATTTTATGTGAACTAGCAACAAATATTTACCTTCTTATTTTCTTTATCAGTAGTGGGGTTATTCGTAATTTTGTATTTCTGAAGATCTATTATTTCCTTCATTTCGTAATTATCCCCTCTCCGTTTGCAAACAATGACAGCTAGATCAAACAAGAAGATATGCCTATGAAAATACAATACACAGATGGTTAATACCACTCCAGAAAGCCAACACGAAAAAGTCTTATTTTACACACTTCTGCCAGTGGCATTTAAAATTTTGAAGGTGAAGAAGCAAACTACTGGCTAATAAAACAACCAACATTGAAAGTAATTTTGCTTAAGACCTACTCCTTGTAAGGGACTTTGTGATCTTGGATAAGAATGTAATAATTCATTTTCCATTCATCACTTCGCACATTCACTTGGAAAATGGCAGACAGGCTCTGTGAATGCCCAGTGGAATGGAAAGCCCCCAAGAATCAGTGAGCTGACCTCAGATCTACAGAGAGTTACTTCCCAGGTTTTCAGTAGCAAACACCACAAGTTATGCCATCACCTGTCTTGCCTTGCACGCTTGTCTAACGTCGTTATCCGTATCTCCCCATCACCCTGAGGTCTCCCATACTGTAAGAGGGAATGGTTCTGAAACAGAAGTGAAATGTATGATTCCATACAGCAAAAGTGTGAAGATAGCAACACATTCAAATGTCAAACCACTCACTCCTTTACCCCAAAAAAGGACTTTTAAGACCAAGAAACATCTTTTCCTTGCTACTGTCTGAACTAAATACTATAAAGAATCAGTCCATTCTATTTTTGTCTTCAAACAGGAAAAGTTTTCCCATTACAAAAACACCCGAGAGTCACTGGACACATACAAACCTTTAATTATGCAAATATATTTAACTACCAAAACCCAGAATAGCAGAGATTTATGTACATTAATATCCATATCATTCTAAACCAAGCAAAACATACTTGTACTTAAATATTACCAAAAGTACTATAAACTCATATGAAATCAGGAAAAAAAATACATCAATATTTTTGATTCAAAGTGATTTAAAAACTGTATGTAAATTTAAAAAATCACATACCAAATTCTCTATTGATAGTTGAAACTGTCTAATTTCACGAAGTGTTTCATTATCTCTCTTTACTTCATTTACATATTGAGCCAAGTCCTAGAGTATCAACAGCAAAAAGGAGAAAAAAAAACCTTTCTATAACAGACTGCTTTAATAGATTATTTTGACAAGTTTATTTCTAATTTTATCTTTGACTTATCTACATATTTAGTAATTTCTTTTGAAATTCCCTTTAACGTTCAAGAACCACCAATAGTTATGCCTAAATAAAGAAGGAAAAAAGTATCTGCATATCTTCAATAATAGTTACAATATTCTTCATGATGTCTATTGAAACATGAATTGATTATCAAGAAAGAGGGAAACAAGTAACAAATTCTAAAAGAGAGCTGATTTTTTCTGAATTTCTTGAGTATCTTATTTTCAAGATTCAAGATGAAATGTAATTTATGCAGCACAACACTGAAAAAGCAGTGAACATCCAATATCTGAGGTAAATAGCAGGTAAATAGATACTATAGCAGAAAACATATATAAGGCAGCTCAAAAGCAGAATGTAAGGTGTAAAGGAATCATAAACCTGGGTGCTTATTGGAAGAGGAAAAACTACAGCCCCAGCAGTGGGATCTTGCTCTTACTGTTGCACAGCAGAGAGAAGCCATTACACAGCAGATTTTCAAAGGGGCTTTTGAAGGGATATACTACCTGAAGTCACAGGGTGAGATCATTATTGTGCCCTTTACCAGAACATGTACTGTACACTTTCACTAAAGCCTTTAAAATGTTCTGAACATGCTTGAGTAATAGTGACAATTTGCTGGGGCTTCTCTGTTTATGGCTAGAGATGAGGAGTGAGCAGAAGAGGTAATTGGTAAGGTCAGGGATGCTGAGAGCAGCAGTTGGAAAAGGCATTCTGATCTTCCTAACTTGCTTTTACAGTATCCCTTGAATACAGCCACAAATTTGGAGGGTGGGAAGAAAATACATCTTCTTCCTAAGATGTTTTTAATCAGAATCTATGAATAACTGCAGTCATTACGCCAGCTTACCAAATGGATCTGTGCAGGATACATTCACATCAGTCTTTAAAGACTTAGCTTAGAAATTAAATAACCTCCTTTCTTGCTGTTAAAAGAAATCCAACAGCAAAATCATTCCAAGAATTGTCTTTCCTGGGGGGCAGTACCACTTTCCTAGCAGTTTTTCCCAAGACATTTCTTTTTGAGGAGAGACACCAGGGTTTTTAGAAGCAAAACACCAATGCTACACTGTTATTTCTACTACAATGGCAGGGACTACAGCAAATCAGAATGGAAACAATGCTGCAACCTTAAGGAGGGACACTCACACCTCAGGAGGTTTGTGGGTTTGGAGGGGGTGGGTGTGAGGTTTTGTGGTATTTTGTTTGGTTACGTCCTGCCAGCCAGCACATATCTGCCACAGCCACTCTGGCAAGAGGTTTCTTTGATTTTTCAGTCCAACAGACACCAACAATGAAGAAAGGCGGCAAATAGGAATGAAGAAGTAGGGGTAAATATGAAACATTTTTTTCATAGCCAATTAGCAGCAACTAGGATGCATGGCTTGCCACTAGATGGATGAAACACTGCGACATCTCTTTTCAGGCACCTCTCCAAGGGAAATTATCATGGTGTCTGTCCCTCTACATTCACTGCACAAAAATGGATAACAAAAAAGGGAACTAAAAATCTCATTTGTGAGCTGATTTGTATTCCAGGCATTCAAGGCAGTCATAAAATATGAGACAGCTATGTGACCCAAAACTAACTTAGTCTGACTTCAACATCTACGGTGGGCCATACAGATTACAACAGGAGATATAATTTATGTAGTGTTGGCTCCTTTCCCCACGAAGAATAGAAAAAATTTCCCAATTCCAGCACATGAATGTCACCATTCATGCCATGAAGCCAACTGAAGCAGACCTGTGCTTTGTTTCTGAAGCTGTGCAGAGGAGCACATAATATATTACCTTATGCACAAGGCAGCACAGCTATTCTATAAAGCACTTGTTTGTAACACTTGCAGGTGAATGTATAGTGACAGGTACCCTACCTCCAAAAAGATGCTGCTGCTTTCAAAGGTAAAGCCACAGAGATCATATTAAGAAGACAGAAAAAGGTCTTGTAAACAAAGATGGCTCTTCATCTCACTGGGAAATTACTGACCTTGATTCATACTGACAGGAGGAGAAATATTCCTAAATTTCAGAAGCAAGACCAACATGATTGAAACACCTGTTTGTCAGCAAATGCAAAAGTAACCCAAAATGGGGAAGTTCCATTTCACAAACCCACTTCTTCAGAAAACTACTGAACTTGTTTCCCAGACTTGAGCAAAACCCTCAACTTTATACTTGCCATGGCATACAGAGCTCACAGGAACCTGTGAAAACACGTTTGAAAGGTTGTGAAGAACATGATCTCTTCCAGGAAATACAGTTCTGAGCTACCATTCTAACTGCCAACAGACATAAATACTTCACTGCCATAAATACTCACCTTCATTGCATCAAGTGCCAGTTTCAGATTTGCCTTCTCCATGGGATCAGTAGTGTGCTTGACCAGCTCCTGTGGATAGAGCAGTTAAAACTTTCACCTACTGTTTGTCAGTTTATAAATTCAAATCATCCTTGCTCATCCCCACCCCCCAAAAAATAAAGAAGCCAAAACCAAAAAACAAAACCCAAGAACAGGCATTTTCATCCCTACAGTGAGCAGCCTATCAGTGAGTGGGACTATTGCAAACAGTTAATTGGCAAGTGTTTAGGAATGATTGCTGTACAGCCTAAACACTGACTTCAGCTGCTAATGAACCATCACCAGAAGTGAATTCGGTCTGTCTAGCACTTAAAACTTGCCAAATCAGATCATTACTGTTTGGGCATGCTGGAAGCCCAGGTAAACAGTTCATTTACACATTCCTATATGGTATTTCATCCTATTCCAAAGCAAAGCATGCATTTATCTGCAGACAGGGATCCATGCTGGCAAAAAACCTCAGCTGAACTGTGCACAGCTTAAAAGTCACTGTCGTATTATACCTAAGAGGAAGCTGACTCAGAAAACATACTGAGATAAAATTTACATGTTCAAATAATTCTTTTAGCCACTTCTCATATGGAAAATACAGGGGTTTTTTTGGGCTTTTTGGAGAGGAAGTGTAACCTCTTGGGGAAACAAGTCATTTCTTCTTTATAATTTGAGGCAATAATTATACATTTCAGCTCACATAACTTGGCAAAATCATAGGAAATTAAACAGTATTTTTGAATACTTATATTACAATTAATAATAAGTAATTAGTACTTATATTTGCATTACAATTCTGCTAATTTACTCATTATTTTCTTTCCAAGTCTGTAAAATCTTTTTCTTGTACAACATATAGATAGTGTTACACAGAGCATAGTGACATTGTGTACCATCTTTCCACAATATACAGGTTGATTATAAAATCATGAATCAGATCTCAAATTTTTTTAAACGAAGTTGTGCCATTCATTTTGCTTTTCCCAATTTTGCATCGATCAAAATATTGATGACTCATTTATAGAAGTATTTCAAAAGTTTAATATTACGAAACGTATGTTGTTCTGCCGAGCCAAAATTATGCTCCACATAGAAGTAGTAGATCTTTTTAAAATGACATTTTACAAGCATCAGCAGGGTTGACAGTCTAATATAGTAATACATTTCTTTGCAGCTGAACTAATGAGTCTCCTGGCACAGCTATCAAATTAAATTTATAAGACTCTCCACCCTTATTACAAGACTAACTGCAAAAGCTAATGCTTTGTGGGTTATAACAAGAAGCATTTCAAAATAAATATGGCTTAATTGCAATTTATGACAGCAAAGAAGTATCTTAAAAGTATGCTGTATGTATGGCCCAGCTTCCTCTTTTGGGGTTAATGGTTCACATTTCCAAGTACCATGGTTACAGTTTGGTACTACTAACCTTTTTAAACATACCAACAACAAAAGGTCCAGAGACTGAGGAAACAATCACATTTTATTCCATTTTCCCCAGATATGCTTCAGCTCTAAGAAAGGATCTCTGGGAGAAACCCTGCACTTGACTGAATTTTATTTCATAACCTATCTAGGGAAGCATCAATCACTTTCCTTTGATAAAGACATTTAGCTTTCATTTTTACAACCCACTGACGATAAACAATCACAGTTTTGCTCTCAGCCCCCTTAAATTTCAAAAATAAAATACCTGGAGCAGTAGGTGATATTTTAGCACTCTCTGCATTGGAACCACTAAGAGATCCCGCAATGTAAATTTCCCGTTATTGGCCCTCTTGGAACATTCCTGGTTCAAAGCAGAAGAAAGAACATGACAATAGAGCTAGAAAATAAAACTATTCAAGTGATATATATGAAAATTCAGTGACATATAAGCAACTATATTAAGCTTCTGATTAATAACATCAACAAAATGAAGAAAAACAGTTGATATGGCAGTACCAAAAAAAGCAAAAAAAAAGCCTGCATCTAGTCACTTGTTCTTAGATGTTTCAACATGCATGAGAGAGTAGAACAAAGGCAACAGAAATTAGGCATTCCATACAGCTAAAAAAACAATTATATATACTTATGGGGGGAAAAAAAAAAAAAGGCAAAAGGTAATCATGGAAACTACAGGCCAGTCAGTCTCACTTCAGCACTTCACTGCAAAAATTGTGGAGCAAGTCCTCTCAGAAGCAATATCTGGGCCCATGAAGAAGGTATATGGGAATATCCAGCATGGATTTACCACAGGTAAATCAATGTTTGACCTACTTGACTTCTTTCCACAATGAAATGGCTAGATCTGTGAACGGGTGGGGATAGTCTACCTTGACTTTTCCAAGGCTTCATCTCTCACAGTACAGTAATATCTGAGTTGGGATGTTATGCTCCAGGTCTATAAAAAACTGACTGGATTATGAGGCTCAAAAAGTGCAGTGACTAATATTCCTACAATACCTGAGGGACAATTGCAAACAGAGCTCTTCAGGGGTCTGTCCAAGGATCCCTCTCCTTTAGTGCCTTTGGCAATGATCTGCCAAAAGCCACAGGCCACCCACAGCAGGTCTGCAGACAGCACAGCTCAGAGGTGCAGCTGACACTCTTCAGGGCAGATCCAACACAAACCTCACATGAAGGCAACAAGGCAAGGTAGGCACTAGCCAGGGATATGCTAATCCTGAGGGCTGAGCAGGTGGGGAGCAGCTCTGCAGAAAGGACCCAGGGGTCACGGCACACAACCCAGAGCCTATGGGACAAAGGCTTGTTCAGCCTGCAAGTCCCCCCCAATCTGCATGATCCTGCAATTCTGTGTTCCAGCCGAGATATCCTGATAAATGGAAGGGTACCACTGATGATCACTTCCTGAAAGAAAACCCTAACTCTACTAATGTCAGTGGCAATTCTCCCTTCACTTCAGGATCAGGATGTGTACTGTTGTACATGCAGCACATTTTCATTTGATCAGAGGCTCCAGAAGAATGAGGAGAAACACATTCACTTATCAGTCTAGCTAGTTTTGTCATCATAAAGGTTTTGACTTCAATGAAGGCAGGATGCAGTCACAGAAACACACGGTACAGCATGTGCATATATATATATATATGTTTAAAAAAACTGATACCTCTAACTTCAATTTAACATCTTCTTTTGTCTTAGAGATATTGTCTAAGCACGATATCGCTATCTCCACTTGACTGCAGTACTGTCCATAAATAACCAACCTAAAGCAAAGCAAAAGAAAGAATAAGAAGAACATTTGTTTATTTAAGAACAACCCTTGATCATTTTTTCACATTTCTCTTTCAAAAGGAGCAGTGCCTAAATAAGCAAGGATAGCATTTAGCCATGTGTTCAATGGACAGCATGAATGAAGACTACTCAGGAGAACAGTTTTGCTCTACTCTCAAAACGGTCTAAAATCATTGCATTTTCCTTTAATAGTCACATATAAGTATAAATACTTTCTGATAAATACAGAAATCATTAAAAAGCAGCAAAGCTTCTGTTGAACAGAACAGTCTGTAGTGTTTACAGCAATGTAGAGTTCCAGGGTTGTAATGAAAAAATTCTGGAGCACAGGCTTAATAGGATTAATTACAGACAGACTTTAAAGAACTTGTAGGTTATCCAAACTGATCTGTCTCTAACAGTTTCTTACCAGGTTATATCCTGTGAGCTCTCAGATCAAAATAATAGTGTATGAAATCTCAAGAAATTTTCAATAGATGTCAAGTGAAGCAATGCTTCCTGACAGAGCCTGGTTTTATGACAGGAGTTTCTTGCCTCTGTGTGGAGTGCTTCTTTCTGCTAGTCCCAGTGCCAAGAGTGCTTTCTTCTTTCACATTTTCATCTATTTCTTGAGGTGATTTCTTCTGTACGCTTCAAACCCTTTTTGGTGGGTTCCCATGAGCCTTCCATTGAGGTCTCCTAAATTTCTTTTTCTCTCACCTAACTTTTACCCTTTTATTTAATTCCTTTTTTCACAAGAAGGTGATGACACTGATTTAAAACTTACCATTTCTGATTATTTTTCATCACTGTATGGTTCAGACATTGCATCAACCTCTGTTCTCTTTTTTTTATAATATAAACTTGGTATTTCTACTCAGTGTCCTTTGTTCCTCTTTTAGCACACATTTCAGAACAACTTTTGAAAGATAAGCATTTTCCAGAACAACTCCTTGTCCCCTGATTCCCTCCTACAGCAGCAGAAAGTGTAACAGCCTGGGAAATAACTCTGTCCTGCTCCAAACCAGAAGCTGACACAGAGGGTCTCTGAAGGCAGGACTGTTTATGGGCAGTCTGGGACACCCTCCTCCCTTGGAAAACTGTCCCATCTAGCATTCTTTGGATGCTGCTGTCCAATTTCCCACACACCAATTATTACTGCAATAATCCTCCTTCAGCCTTCACCCTGAAGTAAACCCAATTAGCTCCCCCAAGTCTTTTCTACTCTGCTCCCAGAAGGACCTAATTTTCAACCAAAACCCAAGGGCTACTTTCAGATAGGTCAGCAATGTAGCCAACAGAACAAGTGTTTTTCAGCCAACTACCACAGGCATCTAAATTCATCTATATAGTCCAGCAGCTGTTAGTGCTGGCAGAAGGAACAATATGAAAAGGTGGGTAAAAAAACTGGCAATTAGCCCATAGGGTATGGCCTGTTGCCACAGGTATCTATCCTGTTATCAGCTTGGCTGCTTTTCAAAGCTTGAAGGCAAAGGGTGTTTGCTTTGCTGTCACACCTCTGACTCAGGGTAAAGCAAGACTGTAGTCTCTTCTCTCTTCTTTTTTACGTCTGCTTTCTCTTCTTTCCAGGTATGACCTCTTCTATTTTTTTCATCTGAAATATCCCTAATAAATATTCTTTCTTTAATCAGTTAAACAATACTAACCCATGCTATAAAATATCTGGAATTATGTGCATGGGAAAAAAATTGCTGTGCAAAATAACATATTTACGTTTCCTTAAAAATATGTAATGTCTAAGTAATAATATTGCCAAAACTGGGCTAAGAAGAGGGAGGGCTCATAAAACAATAGGTTCATTTTGACTTCCAGGCTCAAAACACCAAAACTAGTGTGATAAGGATACTTACTTTGAATTTAATCCTGTTTCAGAAATATTCATCAAACAAAAATACAGTAAAATACCAAACTGAGCACATATTAGCACAATTAGTAAGAGTGCTTAAGTCTTACCTTTCCTTGTAGTTAATAAAAATTTGATATAGGTTCTGATCATTTTTGTTAACAATGGAATCATTGATGTCCTGTGTAAGATTCCTGTGAATTTTCACCAAATCCTTAAAAACAGTAATAAGGAGGGGAAAAGCTTTGTAAAAATAGAACGGCTTAAAGCTTTGAATGTAAAAATAAATTATTTCACAATTAGACCCGTTAACTTCAGTAAACTGGAAAACAGATCATTTGAGAGTAGAATCTAATTTCAAGGTTTGGCACATCTTCTGTATAGTGCAACAAGAGAAACTAAACTCCAAGAACTACCTATTAGAGACTAATTTATTCTAGCTTGGAACACGCACTGTTAATTCACCTTCATTTTATAATGATAATTTTAAAATTAAGCAAGTCAAGTAAAAGCTTTAGTGACAACATGAAGTAATGATTCATGTCCCTGAGCTGTGAAAAATTAGTTTTGTACATTACATTGGTCAATTAGTGATGTCCTAATGCTAAATTAACTGCAATCATAATGAGTTTCCCAATACAGCACGCAACTAATGTCTGAGAGAAAGTAAAGAATATTGCAGAAAGATTTACTCTTTGATTATTGTTGCAACACTCCTTGCTTATACACTATTATACATAAACCACAGGAGATTGCATCAGCCTGAACACTTCATGAACACTGTCAGAGAATTTACAAGAAATTAAGTGAAACTGGTTAAGAAGTTTTGAAATCTGGATAACTGTAAGTAGCATACAGACCAGTGGAATGAAAAAAAAAGGACTGTTTAAAAGAGCAAACCATTTCAGATGATTTAATGCAAGAAATTATATACTACAAAAACAATATTCAATATTTACTTGTGAACTAAGTTAAAACATTTCACTTCACACTGAGGAAAACTAACAGTACATAAAAGGTCAATCACATCACTGATGAGGGTGCAGAATCTTGAAACAGATGAAATTCAGTTGCTAGCAACTGCATGGCCTTATCATCAGAATCTTAAGTTGGACTAGACAGACATTATTACAGAAATGCTTCCCAGTTAATGTATCGGGAACAGGAGTACATTTCCTCAGGAGTACACAGGGACTCAACTAAGCAATACCCCTGAAAAACAGCTTAATGCTAAGGGGACAATGCATCTTTTTGGGTTTCTATCTCTAATTCAAGTTTTCAGCTAAACTGATGTTAACATTATTTGAAGTTAACAAATGTTCCAACAGTTCAGTATCTGTTACACGAACTTTAATCTTTCTCTTTGCATGTCCATATATATATAATGCAAAGGCTTGCATAGGTGCACATGTAAGTGCATCTATATATGCACGCACACATAGATGTACAAACAAAAGCATATATATGGAATATAGACTGACATATACAGACAAATATAGAGCCACATATTCACTTTAAAGAACATAACCTAGAAATTAGTCCCAATGAAAGGCACTCTCTTTGGACTGGTGAGTAATTTGGGGTAATTGGAGGTTTTTTTCTTCAAAATAAAGTATTTTGATATCAGCAGTTGGTCAAGCAAGCATCTTTTAGGGTCTATTTAAGGAATATAACATCACCCTAAGAAAACAATCCTTCACCACAACCCCTTCAACAGAGGAAAATCCATCCTGTTCTGAGAACACAGCACTTGCTCTTCATATCTCACTTCGCTGCAGAGCCCTGTGTAACAGCTATTTTTAGTTTAAAACAAGCTTCCACTGCCCTCCAGCCTTCCTGCTGAGGAACTGCCACACAGACAAGGTCTGAGCAGATAAAGCATTTGCAAATATTTTTGGCTAAGCCAAGTCCTGTATTTCTTTTAAGGTTATTGGATGCCTGTCAAATGCTCCTGGAGTTGGAAATAAACAGAATACTGCACGCTGACAACAAAAAGCAAAATAAAACAACCCAAACACAACAGTTTACTATGTGCATCTCTACTTTAAAACAAGCAGATTTTGTTCTTTTTACTCTTATGTGATCCCCTTACATACCATTAACAAGTAGTGAGTGGGCTGATCTCCCTGTTTGTGCTTACAGCATTCAAGCCCTTTCTCTACCCTTGTGCAGTGTTTCCATTGACTGGAATTAGGTCTTTCAATAAACATAAGTTAATATGCCTGGGCACACAGAGCCTTAGCAAAGAGGTTTACAGTAACATAGGTAGGGCACATCATGGCTTTATTTGCAGTAAGTAAGAAATACTAGTGCAAGACAGAATATAAATTTGTTTTCAAAAGCAAAGGGATCTCTATGGGCAGCTGATGTAATTCAAGAAGACAAGTTGGTTACTGATATCTGTGACAGTGGTTTGGACTAATAGTCAAAGTGAAGGACATAACAGCAATTAAGAGGCAGAGCGAAAACTTTACTGAGGAACAAATACGGCAAGGGGTCAGGTATCATCAGTATAGTAATTGTCATAACTTCCCTTCTATCAGGATGATGCTGGAACAGGAACCAGAACATTTTTACAGACAGGCCAAGTTCTCATAGAATAAAATAAAAACCCCAACACCTCCTCCTACAACCTGAGAGCCTGTTGGAGATGCCAGAGATGGCCAAACCAGAGGTGATATTTTACAAGCTTGTTGTGGTCCATGGGTCACACTCTGGGGACCCTTTCTTTACAAAGGCCTCATAAAAGAACATTGCTTTCATTTGTCTGTGCTGAGACAGGTTTCAGACCATGTCTGATGTGTTCCTTTAAATTCAGACAGAGTAAAGACATGCTGAACACTTATCAACTAAAAATATATGTAAACTGTCATACTGTTTTGATTAAGCCAAAAATAAATGGCACAAAGTAGCAATCACAGAAACCATTATTGTTTCAAATACAAAGTTTCCTAGATAGTTCACAGAGGATTTCCTTATCCTTTACAGCGTAGATTCCAAATCCAAAAGTGTGAGTTATGCTAGCTTTCAAGTGTGCTCAATGATGTAAGAGCCAGGGCAGTTACAAGGATTTGCAGAGCAGCGATATATAGTATACAGAGACAGGGAACTTAGCAGCCACAACTTCGTACCATCATTAAAATATCAGCATTTATTCAAAGATAACCCATTTCTAGAAATTATTAGCTTTTAAGGATCAAAAATACTCCAGTTTATAACAATTCACTATCTCACATGTTAATACTATTTGTCTTACCTTATTCCCTCAAGCAGAAAAAAAACAATGGTAGTGCACATTCTTTTTAATCAACTAATATCCACATAAACACACCATGCACTGTATTTCAAACAATCATTTTGTGCAGTAGCACATAACACAAATATATCACAATCAGCTATGAACCTTTTATCTGTTCATTAAATATGCAATTACTCACAGGAATGTTGATGAAAACAGTATCAAAATCTGATGCTGACAGAAACCTTTTCAATGGCACCATGAAAAACTGCAAGAAAAAGAATTATATATATACATTGGCTATTGTAATTATATCTTCTAGACTGCTATAAAAATGCATGTTACAAGTCTGTAAGCAGCATCTTACTTTCTCGATCGATTCCAGAGTTTCAGTGTACTTCTCTTCAGTTTGCTTTATTTCAGCAAGACAACAGCTCCTTATGTCATTTTCAGTACATTTCTGCAATTACAATGGAGTCAAGTTTAAGTCATTAACAGGCACCTAATGGATAACAAATTACTTTATTTGTTTAGAATTACACAATTAGGATAACTGCTTCCTGAAACTCTCTGAGTACTGCAGCCTCCAAAGATGACAGCAATAACCAAGAATATTTTAATGTTCAATTAGCTCATGGCTTTAGTAAAATCAAAATCAAAGTAATATTATGAAAAGTTAATGTTTAGACATAAAACACTGAAGTATCAGCATGTACTCTGGAAGCTGAAATACAAGGTCACATTTAATTTACATCCAGACAGAAATCTTATTAAAAATACTCAGCAGTTAATAATTCCATTAAATTTAATGGGGCTAAATCATGTAAGCAACTTGGTATCACCATAAATATTGGATTCAGTCTAATCCTTGTACTTATTTACAGCTTTTCCCCTTTTATTTCTCAAGGGGAGCTTTCTCTTCAGACACAATAGGAGTATGTCCTCGGCTCAGGAAGTGCAGTGACCTCAAAGGTCAATTCTTGCATATGTATGTGTGTGTCTCCAAGACAACCCTGGGATTTTTCCATGTAAACCACCAGACTCATAGGACATGGAAGTAATTATCAGTAATTACAGGATTCTACAAAAACAGCTTACAAGCACTCTTACCCAAGACAGGATTTACAGCATTACAGCTTCAATAAAATACAATTTCAAATAAAAGAGTAAATAACATGGAACCATGCATGTCAAGCAAGGCACAGAAGATCTGGAGATATATAGGTCAGCGTGGAGGTTTGATGCAGTAACTGGACAGACTCTTGCAGTTAAGAAGCAGTAACCAATCCAAAATGTTTTCTCCAACAACAACAATAAGCAGTATCTTAATAAGCAACAGGACTACCACATCCTTTCTGAAGCCTATTTATCAATTTGCAACATCCTTCAGCACATCCTTGGTTGTTTATTACCTACTTTCATCCAGTGTAGGGAACCCCTATGCTGCACATAGACCTGATGTTATTCAAATACAGGGAGAGTCAGAAGGAGAAATTTAGCACTACGGTTCCTTCCATTCAGAGAAAAAAAAAAACACTTTTAGCTTTTGAACAAAAGACTTTTCTCCTATAGAAATAGCAAAATTTCTAGACTGAAATTTTAACATTTAGCTCCAGGTATGTTCAAGAGCTAGACTCCTTCCTCTCTCTGCTGCCAGTCTACCTGACACACCTGCTAAGCACAGCACAGCAAAGAATAAATCACACTTAGACTGCCCATGAGCCACATACAGCTCCTATACAGCTTGGCCACTTTAGAGTGGGAAATGTATTCCTACCACCTCAACTAGATGCTGAGTTGTAAATCACATGGGTACATAAAGCTTGGTCACTGCTTTGGCTCATCTCCTTTACCCTTCTCTCTTTGTGTGACTCTAAAAGCAGCTCCTGCAAGCAGAACATGGCTTCTCACTCACCTACCAGGTGCTGCAATTTCAGAAATTACTCTTGAAAACCCAATTTGTGCAGTTCTTCATTTTCCCACAATGAACATTAAGGTTCTGTCTTTATCAGATGCAGACACAAGTAACCATTTTGCAAAATGCAGTCTTATCAGAAGAATTGTACTTTGTGAGCATCCTCTGATGGTCATCCCCATCTCAAATTTATCAATTATTCCCAAATTCTTTTGTAGGGGGAAGGAGACACTGTCACAGTTAACTGTAGTTAATTAATTTCTATACAGTATTAGAATTGGACATTATTTAGACTTCCAGCTATTTTTTACCTTTAGCTCAATACTGTTCAAAATGTTTGCAGTATTTGCCCCAAAACAGAAGTTGCTGTACTCAATAGTTTATATCCATTTGCAAAATTTGGGGGCTTGTTGTTCACCAACAATCATATGAGCAATGCAAACAAATCCTGGGATTCCACTTAAAACCATTCACTTCAGTTTTGTGCTCACCTAACCCAAAGAGATCAGTAACACAGATACCTTGAGCAGAAATTAAGATATCAATTTTTCTATCCATACCACAAACATCTAGAATTTGAGTGCAATAAACAAAAGGAAAGAGGGAATAAGAAATAATGTGTGATACCAGTGCAGGTAAGAAAGCTGCCTTTGAAGTTCAGCTACTCCTACAGAAAACTTAGGGGAACAGTTTACTTTGCAACATAACGATGACCTAAAGATCTACAAAAACTACATGGGTGGATAAGCAGGAAATTCATTAGTTAGAAACAATTCTCAGTTGTCCTTGTTAAGCTAGATGTCCAAACTATGTCTGAAACAATATTATACACAATAATTTCATAAAATTATAACAATTTTGGAGGTAGGACACTTTCAAGTAAGCAATTCCATTAATTACTCTTAAAATAGCTGGTAAATTTTACTACTCAAAACTATCAAAGCAATTACTGTATTTCATTTTAAAATTTCTTTTTTTTAAACTTACTATAGTTAATGTTTTCCCCTTTACCCAAACAGCCTGCAAAGTCTTACATTGGAGATAATGCTCTGCACATGACAACTCCGGATGCAGCTGAACAGGAGTGTCACTGAAACTATCTATAAAGACATTTATAGCAGCTAGGAATTGGGAAACATACAGGTTGCTGTGCTGCTTCATCTTTCATTAGGTCTTCATAAACTTCCCCACCTTCGTCTTCTCCATAGACACAATCATACAACTCCTCATCTTCTTCAACACCAGTTTCACTGAAAAGACAAGACAAGAAAAAAGCTGTGCAGCACGGACAAAGTACCATCAGCTCTGCAAGGGACTACTCATAGGAAAAGTTTCTACAGTAAACAAACAGATTAATTAATAGACTATCTAATGAAAATAACTCATCAAGGAAAATTAAGTCCATTAATTTCCTCTTCTCAATTCATTTAAAATAAATTTGTACAAAATCAACACAATACTGAAGACTATGTGAAATAAGAATCACATGGAAACTAAACCAGACAGCAAAAGCAACACATCAGGACAGTTTTGTCACAAGTTACCATCCAGCTGCCCTCTTCTCTTTGACCCTTTTCCCACCACATCCAGTGAAGAAGAGCTGCCTCTCTTTACTGCCTGGCATCCCCCTACGCTGTGATATGAGACACTGTTACAGGTCTTCTTTCTGCCTGAACACAGGACTACCTGGGGTAAAAGACACAGAAGACTGCAGAGCCAGCACTGTGGCACTGTACCTCCACACCATAAACCTGTATCTGATCATCTCATGCAACATTCAGCTACACAAAAATGAAAAAAGGAACCAATCTAACTGAAAAATCAAACAGTTCAGTGAAACTGAGTATGCACAAGCGATGTCCTGCAATTACCCAGACTGCAGAAATAAGGCAGAAAGTCAATGCTCAACTCTACCTTCAGCTAATTCAGCTTCATTACAGTCAGTCCTGCTAGAGTGCTAAGACCTACTTTGTCCTAAGATTCTACCAAGTCCATAATATCTTTCACTCCTATTTCTGAGGGTATGTCTACAAAAGAACTCTAAAAGATACTGAAAGCAGTCAAATCACACTAACAACATAGAAACTGGATCAGATAGGCTAACAATTTTGAGGTTTTTCCTGTTGAACATAACACTGAAATCCTTCCGAGTAAAAACCAACAGATTAGTCCAACATTTCAGTTCCCACCAGCAGTGATGGTGTGCTAGCACTTCACATTAAACACTGGCAGGTGTCAGATGCAGCAGCCACACCCATTCTACCACCTCTTCTTCAGGGAACGAAAGCTGGCAAAAAGGCAGAGTAAGGATAGAAACATTTAACTATGACAGCTCTTTCTGACAAAAAGACTTAAATTAATTTTAAATTATTTAGAGACTATTTAAACTCAGGGACAATTAAATTAATTTCAGAAAAACTTACTATTGAGGGAAACTAAAAAATGTGGGCCATTTGCATCATTCACTAGCACATTTTTTTCTTATTATCCACAATTAAGACAGCATGCAGCTATTAAATTCCAGTTAATAATATTCACAATTTGTTGCAAAAGAGTTATGAATCGATTTATATGGTATGATGTGCTAGCTTTTTTATTTTTTTTTAATGAAAGATTGTCTCCCAGTGCTGAATTTACATACTCACTTAAGAATTGGTGGAAATATTCTTTTCAAACAGTTATAATGCCACCACATCTAAGAGATAAGGACATCACCTCTTGCCCACTTGGGTCTCGGAGGAGACTGCGACTCCTACCTGCTGCATGCTCTGCTACACAGAATGAAACACAATTATCTATGAGACAGTCAGTCAGCTGCAGAGACAAGGACAAGCTTTGCAGGGAAGGTGGTAAATTGAGCAATGCCAGTCATAGTGAGGTTTCCTTTCTTTACAGGCATTGAAGAAACAAATCCCTGGTGTGAAGAGCAGCTCCTTTCCCACATTACAGCAAGGAATGTGCAATGAGTGCTACTTGGAGCCTTGAACAGTGAGCTCTGATCTAGCTTGTGTCCAACGTGATTCCTCATGGATCTTGAGAGATCCTAGCCATAGGATACAAGACTATCCTGACAATCCTGAAAACACTTACGCAGAAGAGGTAAATGCACTCATATGAAGAACTTCATTGACTTTAGGGAAACAAGTCACTTGAATTATGATCCAAACATGCATTTTCTTTGAAAGTTCAAGACAATTCCCTTGAGTCCCTTACAAGTGATATTGCAATCTTCTGAAAACATTCTCATAGTACAGACAGGTAACTTAGAAATGCATGCTTTATTTACTTTGCTACTAGCACCCCCCATGAAACATGCTGCTTTGTATACACAAATGGATCATAATAATTCAAAAACCTTTTCATAATTAATTCTTCCTGGTCAGCATAATGACTAACAAAATATGTATAAATGAAATAAACTTCTCATTAAAACTATATGTTCCATAACACAATACAAACAATAGTATGCAACTGGAAGACAAAATCTTCAATTAATGTATTTACAACTTACTCTATTAAATCAGGAAGACCTTTGTAGATATCTTCATCATCAACACTTTCTTCTGTAGGGAAGGGCCTATAAAAAGAAAAACAGCATTAATTACAGATAGCACTAGCCTAGTCACATGGTGGACTTCTGTTTCATTTCCAAAATTTTCACACAGATTATTGTATCCTAGTGTGTTTATATGTTCCCCCCGTCTCTGATGAACAGTATATGTGTATTTACACTTCTTTATGTGGATTGACACTTAATATAATAAAAACCCTGCTGGATGCAGTTGCTACAAATCACCACTAATACACATTTTTCAACTGGAAAAAATGATCAAATCTTTCAGGTTAGGTCTGGTTGGGGTTTTTTTTGTTTCTTTTTGATAACAAGAATCTCACAAACTTGGCCAATTTTGCTGACTTTTTAGAAGCGAGAAAGAACAGAAACCCCATTTGTCTTCACATAAATCAGCACTGCATCAGCTTGACTTATGATCCATGTGAGGCAATTATCACACAAGTTCTGCAATACCAACTGCTCCTCTGTTCACCTCCTGTTTCAGCATGAGCAGTACACACAGCTCAGGCCCTTCAGTAAGTGTACCAGAGGTAGCAGATACATTTCATAACTCCTCAGAGGTCCAGAGCTTTGGTTAGCTGCCCACCTGGCAATCTGGCTTACAGCTAGAGAAGTTCACAGCCTATACTGCCTCTGACAACTTTTCCAAGAGGCATCACAGCAAGAGGCATTACTGCCACCATTCACCATGGGAATAACTTACCTTATTCCTGTGCCTAAGGCAATAGGAGTGCGGGAAAGCTTCGAAAGTGTTTCTATCACCTGCAGAAGAAGGAAACAAACTACAATTACCTGCAAAAAAGAAGTAACAAAACACTTTGTTCTCTGTTGTTTCATTATCAGTAGCACTACTTCCAAATTGTATAAACAGAGACAAAATCTGGCTGTGCCAAACACAATCTGCAACTGGATGCACTTGTAATCAAATTTGATCCTACAGACTGCTCGAAATATTCGGGTTTCTTATTGTAGCTGCCGAAAGCACGGATTTGAGCTTTGGCGCACGGAGGGCAGCAGAGGGAGCCAAAGGCCGAGGCAGCAGAAGCCCGGGGAGAGCCGCTGGCGGGCCGAGGGAGCGATCCAGGACCGAAGTTCGGCAGGCGGAGGGAGCGATCCAGGAGCCAAAGCTCAGCCACCTCGGGGACCAAAGCTGAGTCAGCTCTCACGGGCCCCACAGCCAAAGCTGCACCAAGGAGCCCTGAACAACCCTTCTTCATTTTTGGAATACGGCAGCAGTCTGGAAGATCCCATTCTAAGAGAAGACCTCCTGTAACCGCTGAGGTTACACCAAAGTGAGGGACAGCATTAGGAAGGGTACAATACACACACGGACACATACGTGGAGTTATTTTTCTGGCAGTTGAAATAATACAAAACCTACTTTGACTCTGCCTGGCACGCCCCCTCCATCACAAATATTTACTCTTTATTCAGATATGCAAGTCTTGGTTGCTAGAGAGAGGAAGACCCAAAATGACACCCTGCCTGCATTTCCACACGCTTCCAATAACAAGGTTTCCCCTGAACTCCCCAGAAGTTTCAGCCTGTATCTTGTCAAATCAAAATCCATATTAAGCTGAAGAAAAATCTCCATAGAAGGTTTTTATCAGCAGTACCAAAATTGAGTACAGCAATTCTACATGTCTACATTTCACGGGTATTTGGGAATAATCTCTACAATTTCAGTTGTTTATTTTTGAAGTTCTAATTACAAGACTACCCTGACCATAAAAGAGAGTTAAAAGTGCATCTCTCAAAGGAAGGAAAATTACATGTTTACACAGGAGAATGACAAAGTAAAAACCACAGAGCAATATCACAAACTACAGAGCTTAAACTGAAGTTACCAAGCCACCATAGTGATTCATATTTTATGGGCAGCTAAGCAAAATTAAGAATTAACGTTAGATTAATCCTGTGAAAGGAATATTTGGAGTTCATTTCAGCTGCTGTGAAAATTAATGCCACAAAAAAAAACTAGTTTTGCCTTACAGCAAAGAAAAATAAAAACAAATAAATATGCCATTAACATAATCAAAGGTGGAGGCACATATTTCCCCTTTGAACAGAAGAAATGCAATATGGTCTAGAATAAGCTTTAGAAACTGTGAATAAAAGGTGATTGAATAAATGACAAAATTAATTTCAAAACTATTTCACATTAATCAAAAGGTCAAAAGGGAAAAGAGAGTCCTTTAACAAGTCTGTTGCAGGGGAGTTCTTGTTTCCGTAGCAGACCAGCACCTGCCTCTGCACACCTGCAAGAATCCCAGCACGGGACTGCAAGGACCACTGAGCCACATGAGACAAGTTGCCGTGGGATTCAGTGGCAAAACGATCTGTCCTGACACATGGGTGGGCACTGACCGGCAAAATCACTGGAGGTTTAATGGTTCTCAAAACAAAGAGGAGCAAGTCTGGTGAACTGAATATCCCTTACTTGTTTCAACATGATATTTCCCAGCATACAAAAAATCTTTTGCAAACTATTCCACCCACGCAGACCCTTTTCCTTAGAAGGATTCTCACTTATCTAGCATAATCAAACCCAGTATACATATGGCTTACTCTTCACAGCTAATTACAGTTGCTTCATGATAACAAGNAATAATATGTTGTATAAAATAAAAACAAAAAAAAAAAAAAAAAAAAAAAAAAAAGCTGTACAAATAAAATTATGAATTTTAGGTAGGTAACTAGCAAATGTTATTCCCAAAGTGTACTGCCAAATTACATTTTAGAGCTATCAATATGAACACAAACAAGAGCAAGATTTATAAATATGAGGAATAGGAAAACTTGTTCAAGAACTGATGTGAAAACTTGGAGGGGGCGGGCACGGAGGCACACGATGACACCCACACACACTGACGAAGCCAGAGAAGCATTTACAAGAAAATGCACACAGAGAAAAGGACAGAGAAAGGAACTGTATGACTAGAGACAACAGAAGACTACAAGAATCTTCCCTGATCTTAGAACAGAGACCTTTAAGCACTCCAGTCTCTAATTAAGATTAAAACACAGATACAACTTCCACAGAATAAAAGATAATGCTTACCCACTGAACCACTCCTATTAAACCACAGCATAAAACAGCGCTGTCAAGAAACAGAACCATGTCTACTGAGCAGCAATTTTCTTGCAGTTGTGGTTTCCCCAAAGAACTCTCAGAAAATGTCAGAAATACTTACACCAGTAATCACACATGAAATTACCACTTCTGGTCAACACACTATTTCAATATCATATACATGTAAATGTATTTGCTCCAACAAAAAGTTGGGCAAAGCAAGATTCTCCTTCCACGTGAAATTTCAGTTCTTTGGTTCTGAGACACTGCAGGAACAATTATGAGTTCCCAAATTTCAAGGTCCGTGGGGATGACTGCAGTTATGTATGGGCTGAGTTGTCTGATAAACGAACAGAATTTCAAAAGTAATTCATCAAAACAAAATTAAATGCAGCAAAATGTCTGATTTTCACTAACTGACAAAGACTCAGAAGTTTTTCAGAACAGTGCTAGTTTGAAGCCCTTTACAGTTGATGTGAGGGAACCTATAATATACTGCAATTCTGAACTCCAAAATTACAATGTGCCGTACACATTAAAGTGCCTAACATTCAATGTTGCACTTTTCGTGTGCTTTTTTGGGGATTTTTTGCTTTGTTCTCTTCCTTTCAGGAGAGCTCTAATCCCTTTTATGCATTTAACCCTAAATGATTGTCCAGTTCTCTTCCAAAGCAAGGACACTGACAGATGCTCCTGTACTTTGAATGAGGCTTAACTAGATCTTAGTTTAAGTGCAAAAGTAGCACTCCTTGCTTATACAAAGTCCAGAACAACAGGGATTCCATGCCTGGCACTGCTCTGCAACAAACAAATGTCCAAAAGGCTGCAGAGCTTTGCACACACACTACCACCAGGAACAGTCAGCAAAAAACAGGTACTGAGTAAAGATTCCTAATTGACATTCTGGCCAGCTATTACACACACACAAAAAAAAAAAATTATACTCCAAAACATCCCTTCAACAACATTCCTTCACACTGAAAAACTCAATAACTCTATGATTCTCTTGCAGGGAACCTGACACTGGGAGATATTAGCAAGAGGCTTCCAGGCATAAAAGAAAGCCTCACTGCACCCACCCCAGTACAACAGCTCCTTTGCACTGCCTAACACCATCAGACAGAGGCCAAGCAGGTCTTTACAAGTCACATCAAAGCCACAGTCCCTTCAAGAAGATGTGAACATCCAAGTTTGTTTTTCAGTACATAGCCAGTTTATGCAAAATATGACACAAAATTCAAATCTACAGCCCTGGAAGAGGAAGCACATCTCAGCCCACACCAGAGTAGCTCTGCTCCTCATTCATGTTTCAGGCACTGCTGGCAAGAGCAATTCTCTCACACTGTACATTAACTCTTTCCTTCATTAATAACACTAACAGCTTTTTTTTTTTTTGGCCTGGTATTTATTATGGCTTCACTTGACTTACAGTTGTAGGTCAGATTCTCCAGTTTACGTACAAGTTTTAGTATGCCTTTCCAAAACATTATTTTGAAAGTTCCTGCAGACATACTCTTCAGTTAATCACATCAGATATTCCTGTGACTGCTGACAGCAGCAGTACACTAGAGGGACCATTTTACTTCTTTCCATACCAGTAGTGTGTCAGACTCTAAAATGTCCCTTTAAAAAGAACTTGCAAATCATGCAGTTAAAGAACAGATTAAGTACACTTTAAAAGTAGTTTTCCACTTTTAGAAAAAACAGAAGTAAATCATTTTGCAACTCACTGTCTCCCCCAAACAGGCAGTAATCCCATGCTACTGATAGCTGCGGTAAGGACTACGCCCATATTTGTATTTCTGATGTTTACCTAAACTGAAAATATTAAGTGATCAACAAATGTTGATGGCAACAGTTTCATACCTTATGCCAATAAAACCTAGAAAGACTCACTTGTGGTTAGATCATTAAAGCAGTTGTTTCCATGTAGGCACTTAAATCAGGATGTGTTTTCCTAAGACATGGTACAAGTCAGAGCTCTGGGCAGATCACAAAAAACAAAAAGCCAATCTACATAGAAGTCTAATGTTCCTAGAGAACACAAAGTCATACATTCTCTGCATCATGGGGCAAGGCTCTTATGAGGTCGATTTCAAGTGCCACATATCCAGGACACTTTAAAGCCAGAACTGCTAGTTGTCCCCACATGCTGAGTGAGTTCTCATGAAGCTGTTTTCACTCATACACCAGACTAGTGAGGAGGAGGGGAAAGAAACATCATTTTGTATCTCTGTCACTCAGAGATAAAATGAAATTGCAATACATAAATATATTGTCAAATTACTTATATTAAGCAAGAAGGTTTATCACTTGCTACTGTAAAGTTTACCAGGCTCTGGACAACCCTAGATCAATACTTCATTTGGCACAGAAAGGAGTGGGGGGTGGTTGAAACATATATTGAGGAATGTGTATTAATATTGTACACTAATCTATCACTAACTCTTGAACCAAAAGACCTCTAGGAACTGCTACATTTCCATTTTACTTGGTTAACAGATGAAAAAAAAAGTAGAAAAGAAGAAAAGACATAGCCAACTCCAGGGTGATTACACAGCTGCTAATCTAATGAGCATATTATTCCAAGTAAAGCGTGTTCATAAGTTAAATTGAACATTTTCTCTCCATCTGCCTTGTTCAGATACCATGTTAGTAGTCTGTGTTGGTTCAGGTTAGTTTTAATCAAACCACAAGCCTCTAGGGAAGGAGAAAGGATGAAGGCAGAATGAATGAAACTTGTTAAAGTGAAAGGGAAGGGGGCAGGAGAAGAGAGAAGAAAAAACATGACCTAAAAAAGCAAACCTTTGTTTCACATACTGGCACCTCTAACAGGCCCTTAAAAACAAAAACCAAATCTCAAATGCCAGCTATGCAAATATGCCTCTACTAAATACTGTTGTGGTTGTGGCATGCACTGAAGTGTCAAAGCCATACAGACACAAAGATGTGAAAGACAATTTAGAGCCTTGACACCTGCACCAACACCTCCTTAGCAACAGGACAGACTGCAGACCTCCAGCAGGTAGAAATGTAATCGTCTGGGTTTCATTACACACTGCTTCACATATAGCTATATCCTGATTTTCACCTCATTCAGATCATGAAATCCAGGCTTTAGGTGTAGAGCACTGACAGGTGCAATCCAAAGGAAAGCCACAAATTTACTTTCCACTGGGGTAACCACCAGCTGTGGGATGCTGCCTGTTTTCTCACGGACATCACCTTCAGCCATCCTGATTCTGGCAATCTTTCATTGTCCGGGTCCATTCTTCCATTTCTACTGAACTACATCCTAAGGAAACACATCTGAGGACTACTTCATCCCTCTTTCCCATCAAGGCTTAGTGCTGGCATAGTAGCAGTAAGGAAAATAGACTGACTGTCCCAGGGAACCATGACAGAGAAATTCACAACCCCGAGCCAAGTCTTTGTGACTGACAGGAGCCTGCCAGCAACTGTGAAAAAAACATTTGAAATCAGGTGCCAAATGTTTTCATGCAGAGGCAGCAAGGGTACGCTGCTGTAAAATCTGGTTTTGGCAGTCATGCACATTTCCTCTGAGCACTGAGCCCCAGCTCCAGCTGCGAGAGGAGAGCTCAGAGGTGCTGTTGTGCTGCAGGGGAAAGCCTGGCTGGCTCCAGGCATGCAGACCTTCATACCCTACACGCACTGCCCTAGGGAAATCTCATCTCGTGTGCATTTTCCCTAGTGTCTCCACAATGAAGTGGCAGGCAAGTTTCTCCAGAGTTTAAAAAAAAAAAAAAAAAGCAAAACCAAAATAATAGCCAAGACAACCTCCTGGGTGTTGCCGCTCTGTTCATAGATAAGCTAAATACAGAGATGCAAACCACTGGGACTTCAAAAGCCCTGGGGAATCAACAGCTGCAGAAGATGCAACTTTTCATCCAAAGCCTTGTAAGGAGAGGTGAGATGGGCAGTTTGGCACCAGGAAGGCAGGCAGAGCTTGCAGAACACAATTTTTACAAATCACCCTGAAAGATATGAGGACAGATGACCTGATGTCCAAAGTTGAGGCCAAGAATATTTACCGCTTGTAGTAAAAATGGAACATCTGATATTAAGTTAGAAATATCCAAAACAGAGTTCTGTGGTTTTCTTTTCACATCTGTTAACTTACACCAAGCAACACTTGATGTCACATGTTTACATTTCAGATGTAAAGTATCTATAGCGTCTTTCTCTTGCATAGTAGTTAAAAGCAAAAATGTTGTTTCCAACAATAGCAAAGGGCGGGTTGGACACGTCACTAATGAAATCCCTCCTCTCCCTTTTGCACACTGAACATTTGCAACATTTTATTCCTTTTACCAGAAGTGATAACTCTGATCATGCAAACTCTAGAACAGTGGGACTGGCTGACAGAACTGCATGCATGAATCCTAAACATTAAAGGAAGAGAAACAAAACCGAATGCTCTCTGGAAACCTGTAAACCTCGATACCACGTTATTAGGACTGTAATGACCAAGTCTTGACTAATCAATATCCAACAATGGACACAAATGTATGTACATTTTTAAAAACTGTTCTTAAAATCCCATTTCTCAGATTTTAGGTCTCTGACAAGGCTGCAGTTGCTAGTCCAAAAGCATGAAAGGTTCCCTAGATGGTTCTGCTCTTACAAGGAAATGAAAAAGTTCAAATTGCACAAGGAGCAGAGTTCTGCTCATCTCTTGGTTCATTTTGTCCACAAGGCTGAGAGACTCCCTAACGCAAGCATGGAGGGAAGGAGTTCGAGCAGCTGCTTCCTGTCTGCAGCTTGTGGTTGTGATTCTTTGAATACCTTCCAGCCCTCACCGTGCCTTCTGGGGTGTTAAGTTTGGGGCTTGTTTTTTGGTTGCCTTTATTTTTTTTTCTTTTTAAGATCTTCCTTAAAGAATGACAACCTTACTTTAAGCATTGCTGTGTTATAAACACTGCATGAGTGCAGACTGCCTTAGAGTGTACTGTTCCTCTAAACATGGACTAGGAGTTTGTCCTTTCTGCTGCATTTACTACATTTCAGGTTTTGCATGGAGGGCAAAAGAATACAAAAGGATATTCTAGGAGACTACTGCAAAACCTATCTGCTATTAAGTCACTCCAGTTCCCGTCAGAATAAACATTACAAGGATAACCTATACTTAGAAACAGCATCTTTGAGCTGTATTCAGCTTTGATCAAGTGCTTGTTTTCAATGCTTTTTGAACACTTTTATTGATGATACCATATTTTATATGGGTCATAGCAGTAATCAATCATGAAAGAAATGGCTTTTTCCTGCGTTTTAAACAGGGTATTTTAATACTATTTTTTTTTAACCTAAACGTAAGCATTCCTTTTAAAATCCCTAATGACCAAACAGGGAGATTATCAAAGGTGTTCAGACTTTGAACATGTGAGGGTTTTTTTAAATAGGAATGGACATAAATCAATGCTGTGTGTTTTCCAAAGTTACATTTCTTTTGCCCCTTACCCTTTAACAGACTTCAGAAGACTATTTTTACATATTTCAAAAAGAACAAGCAAATTCCCTAAACTGCAACCACCAGTTTGTACACTATGTAAATGCATTTTGAGTGTTCTTGACCTTGGCTGTTTAAAATTGGCATACAAATATTTTAGAAGGAAATTAGTGCTTTCATATTCATTATTGATTGGACCTCCAATACTGCTTTAGGTATGTATCCTGCAGTTTAAGCAATATGTGGTTTCCTCACTCCCACTGTGTTATTTCCCTTTAATATTTTAACAGATTCTTGGTCAATTTTGATCCTAACAAGAACAATACTCAGAGTAGGCTGTGCAATGGAGTTTTTCTTCCTCTCTTCTGCTAAAAGCAGAGGAAGAGTTTTTCTTCCTGTCTTGGGTGAACCAGTCACTGCCACACTTCTCCCTTTTCTGAGTTGAATTTAACCATTGACTACACAAATTTAACTAAACTGTGGCTTTGCTTAGTGGTACCAAGTCACACCTGAATCATGAATTGAATTTACTCCAGGACACAATCAATGAAGACAGGAGTATTTATTAGGCATCAAAACACACTGTATATCCCTTTATTCTCTGCAAGAAAAAACATTCCCTGCTACAATGCAAAGGGAAGTGAGCTGCTCTCTTGGCTGCAATTACTCTCCAACTCACTCACCGTGGGTCACAAAAGCCCACAGCAACCTTTCAGGCCTCACACTCTTAGGAGATCTCTCTACTGCACCAGAAGAGACAAGGGAATAGATCAGTCCACCAGAAAAGCACCTGCCTCCAACACTACAAAAAGAGACACAGTAAACAGGATGGCATAACTCTGACATTTCAGTCTTCCACTCATTTAAAAAATCATCAGCTTTGACACAGGATTTTAAAAAATTAACTTGAGAAGACATTCTGCAACAGAAGTGGCATTATCAGCTTCTATTACAGAAACCTGGTAAGAGCAGTGGTTTGGTATTCTCCCTTGTCATCTGTTCACCTGGATAATAAAAAAATCTAACTACTCTTGCAGTAGTGAAAGAAAAATACATTCCCATCACGTTTGTACCCAATTCTCCTTGAGCTGGATCCTTATACAAAATGAATGAGAGAAACTAACTTTTTATTGTTTACTGCTTAATTATTGTCTTATTACCTTGAACATGCAGCAGCTTGTAGGTTGTATTATCTATGTTCTACACTTCCAAAATGCCACTGCAGAACTAAAAAGAAAGTGGGATTGGTTCCTCTCTTTTTTAAAGCATGCTTTTTAAAATGTTGTTCTTTAGCTTTCAATTGTCTGGAGGTTCAAAAGAACATTCTGAGTTCTTAAAGTCTGTGATGGGAATCACACCATGTATTTTAGATGTAGATACTGTGCTAAATCAGCACAAACCAGAGATACCTATCTAAGATATCTCTTGGAATTTCACCAGCTCTGCTGACTACAGAAGTTTTTGTCCTCTCCTTTGTGCTCTTCACCCTCTGTTCTAACACAACTCTATGGTCATGTCATAAACTGCATTTGAGAACTGATAAGCAGAGAGAGAGGGAGGGATAGATTTCTTAAAACGTTATTCTAAAGGGCAGGTAAGGTCCAGTGCTTATTTCCCAGGTCTGCCACATCAAGAGGCATTCTGCCATGGTAGAGGCAGTAATTTCTGACACTAATATTGCCTCTTAGAACTCATAGGGCTGTACCTCACTTTTGCTCTATAGGGTTCATAGGCCTCTCCAAATATTTGTTGTTTTATTGTGCTTTGAAACATTTGTGAAAGGGCACAGAACTGAACACATCCCAGATTACTAACAAGTCATAAAACTTCATCCAAGGCCAACTTCAGTCCTCACTATTCATGATAAAAACACCAGTAGCACATCTGAGTTCAATGAAACTCTTGACATGAATTTATCTGGGCATTTCAGTGCAATACAGTGACTTCAAACCAAACCCACTATCACAAGCGTTATTTAGTCCTGCTACAGTCAATCTCAGCAGCAGCCTACAGTGAGCAAATGCAAAGCAACTGCAGGCAAGCAGATGCACCTAGAAAACACACCAGAAAAGGCCATACTTGGTGAAAAACAGGCTCCCACATCTTGTGTAGTCAATGCACAAAGTCATTTAGGGGAGATAAAATTGGGAAAAAATATATTGCAATTAACCAATGTTGCATAAGTGGTTTTATCAAACACACAACATGAAAGATAAACCTTATCTGATACCAATATTCTCCTAGCATTTTGTCATAGATATTATAGTCTCAGTGAAAGGCAGTATTTGTGCTAGCATGTTACGTTTTTATGGGTCAAATGTCGCAGGGGGGATTTCAAATTGAAAGTTGCAATTCATATCCAACAGCAATCTGAGTTACACCTCTACCTTCTTCATCTTTTTACATCAAATTTCAAATCTAAAACCAAGATCAAAATATATGCAAGCTGATGAACATTAAATTGAGTGAAACAGCCTCAATGCTGACATTTTTTAAAAGCTATTCAGCATTACAGCTTGTAATTTTATCCCACACTACCCGTAATGTTTCTTAAAATTGTATTCCTCAATGTATCTTCCTTTTTACTTGGCAGGCAGCAATTTTACAGCTCACAGATATTTCCAACAGCACAGAAATTCCCTTGCTGCACTCATACCAAAAATAGTAGGGATGAAACAGCATCAAAACCATCTTAACTGAGGCAGGTGTATGAAATGTAATCTTCAGGCAACAGCTAAGTCAGAGGATTTGGAGAGAGAGAGAAGTTTTGGGAGTAAGAGAGATGTCAACAGGAGCAAGGAGAAACCTGAAGAAAGCACTAGAGGAAGAAGAAAAATCTCATTGAAAATAATATATGTAGTCAGCTTCTGAAGGGGTTTCAGATTACTAAAACATCACCTCAAAAAGTAGAAAACAAGATAAGAAAACGAAACCAAACCTGTAAAGCAAATGAAATATAAAATGAGAACAAAGAAAGTAAGAGTGCCCTCCATGGTAATTTGTTTTTTAAAAAAAAAAAAAGATATGATGCATGTTTTCCACTAAAAGGAACAAAAATATCAATGTATAAACTTTGTTAGCTGCATTAACCCTGTTAGCTTGTTGCTGTAGCTGAGGTACCTACAGCATGCAGAGCACACACAACAGAGATTTTGTGAGGTATGTGGATAAGATCAGTTCAAGGCACAGTCTAGATTTAGATTTAGCTTTTGGAAACTTTTAATTACTGCTGTTCAAAGATAATACAGCCATTAAAACCACTCCTATCCAATACTTTTGCACTGTATCCTATGGATAAAAGCCCTTAAGACCTGCATACAATTGTCACAGCTCACACTCAACCAACACCAGGGATATTTTCAAGGCAGGCCTCAGCAACAAGGAGTTTCAACTGCTTCATCAACAGCCTCTACCTTCACCCTCTTAAAACACAGCCTTTTATACCACACAGCACATGCTCCTCCCCACACCATGATTGGTTAGCTTAGCTCTCCACCCAGGGTCACAGCTGAACCTCATTTGGGTTGAGTCTGCACAGCTATAACTTATTTAAGCTAAAGTTATGTTTCCCACAATTCCCCTTTTTTTTTTTTTAAATTACAAATATTTTGTGCTCTTTCCACTTAATTCCTTTAAACTGTACAATGCGTACTATTAGAATTAATAAGTTATAGCAAACATGTCTTGGAATTCTTAAGTTATAGCAAAAAGCTCTTGCGCAAGTAATTGCCTTCGCCCCCGTGCAGCCACAATAGAGTGTTCAAAAATGGACTCTTCTTCTATGATATTTCTGCCCCCATATTTCAGTCCCCATTCGCTCACCTTGAGATCAAGGTGTCCCTCATCCAGACCCTTAGGCTCTCTTAGCCTTTGTAGCTAGGCTGGGCTTGTTATTTCCCAGTCGCTCACCTGTGAACAGGTGTCCTTCCTGCTTTCACAGACCTCCTGGAACCTTAGGCTCTCTTGCCTTCTTTGCTTGGCTGGGGCTCCACCACTGGCTGCTCTCCTCCGCAGACCCAGACCCTCTACAATGGGGTCACCAGCTGACAGAGGACTCATGATTGCTCACTGCTGTCATCCACAATCTCTTTCTCCTCACACAGGGCACCATTTCTCGCAGCTCACACTTGACCAACACCGGGGATATTTGCAAGGCAGGCCTCAGCAACACCAGTTTCAACTACTTCATTAACAACCTCTCCCTGCAGCCTCTTAAAACTCAGCCTTTTATACCATACAGCACATGTGCCTCCCCACACCATGATTGGTTAGCTCAGCTGCCCCACCCAGGGTCACAGCTGAAGCTCATTTGGGTTGAAGCTCCACAGCTGAAACTTATTTAAGCTAAAGTTATGTTTGCCACGTACAACCAATTATAATTATTGATTTTATATTAAGATGAAGGTCTCATGGATGGTCAAAATTAAGTGCTACATATATAACAAACAGGCCAGGTTACAGCAGTATAAGTTTTCAGTGGATTTTTGATTACTGATGTACTTAGGTTTCCCACTGTCTGTGACACTCAGAACATGCACAACATGATGTCCATCTTCAGAACATCTCCTACTACAACTCATTAAAATCCAACTGAGCAGGCAAGCGATATGGCTTCTGACAGGATTCTCTGCCTCGCTAGTCCAGGGCTCCTGTGTCTGTGAGAAGCTTCACAGAAAGGGCACATTTTTCCCTTAAGACTTTAGTCTGCCAAGTGAACTAACATGGATCAATGTAAAGCCATCATAAGGTCTGAGGCACCCCGTCAGATGGATTTTTTCCTACCAGCCAAACAGCTTTGAAACAGTGGTACAAAGTCACAACACGTGCTTGAGAAGACTGACATTGCTTTTAACGTTTTACCTTACACTATCAAACAAATTGATAACTGAATTCCCCTTCAGAGCCGGAGTTCTACACTTGCAAACAAGCAAGGAAGCAGTCGTTACTCTGGTACCATACCTACCAACGTGACCAATTTCACTGCCCGAGCAAACTGTTTTCAACAAAGAGCAGAACAAGAGTTTGTTAGTCAATTTAGATTACTAACTTCGTATTTTTCATTGGACATTTTCAGACGACTGAATTTTTTTTTCCAAATAATCTAATGAATTAGCATAGAAAGCAGCTCAATTTCTACATGAGCCTACATTATTTTTACTTGACAAAAAAAAAAATACTTTCCCTCAAGTGCTTATGAAAACACTGCCTCTAAACCAGCACCTGTATTCAACTTCATTTTCCATTTCTGGGCAACCACTTGGAAAATAACTCAGCTTTTCGGGTTTTCATTCTCAATAAAGTAATGCAATAAAGCATCTTTCATGACTCCTAGAAAAATACATCTAGGGAGAAAAAAAGTTTGTGCTCACTAACTCGTACTCAGTCTGCTAAATGAGACACATCTTTTCATCTAGTCATAACCAGAAACATCCTGACAACATTCCCTGTTGGTTTACTTGCACATACTCCATCTATATCAACAGTAGGAGATGAAGACTGGTCTTTTAGACCTTTCTCTGCCTCAAACAGCTCAGACTGCCAGCACTACTCCAAGTCTCTGCTTCTGCAAACACACACAGGCAGAAACGCCCTATAAAAGCAAGAACACACAACAGAGCACACTGCACTTCCCTGCCTTGTATGGTATTTTTCGGGTCAGCCCAGAGCTGTGCATTGGCACAAGACTTTTGCTGTTTTCTATGTAGCACTTTCTCTGCAAAGATCTTGATCAGCTTCTGGAGTTCATAATCCAGGCTTCTACAGAGTGCTATTGCTCAAGTATTTTTTACTGCCTTGTTTTTTCTGTTTTACTGCCTCCTTTTTTCTATGACACAAGCCTTGTTTTCTCAATTCAAACACCTCAAATAGTTTTTAGTCACATTTGTGACTACTGATTTGGTAAGAAATAGAAAGCTAAACTCTCAGATTCAATGTTCTTTAATTCAGTTTTAAATGAGGAATCAGTTAACTTCATCTTGAAATTTGATAAATGAACTCTGAGAAATTCAGGAAAAGTAAATCTGGTACAGGTCCACATTTCTGATTTCTTGAGACATCACAGCAGTTCATACATGCATATATTGATCAATATA
The DNA here is from genome assembly GCA_013397795.1 of Orthonyx spaldingii. Lineage (NCBI taxonomy): Eukaryota > Metazoa > Chordata > Aves > Passeriformes > Orthonychidae > Orthonyx > Orthonyx spaldingii. The sequence continues at coordinate 835,814 of VZTJ01005670.1, read as the reverse complement.
CGTTAGAGAGCCATACATGAAATATAGACAGTTACATGAATAATCTTGCTTAAACACTTGTCTATTGCATTACAAACTGACTACTGCTTAATGTCAACTTTCGTCAAGAAAACATGGTTCTAAATAAAATACAGCTTAGTTAAAATATCCTTTTGACAGTTTCCAAATAAACAGTATCTTATAGCTTGTAAATCCTAACATAATTTTATTGAACAATTTGTGACAAAATTCTAAGTTCCTCCTCACAACTTCACGTGTAGGGTAGTGGAAGTTTTTTCAGTTTAGACAAAGGAAATAAAACTTTATCAGAATATCAGCCCTAACAATTCTTTTTTCCTTTTCTGAGTTTTTGTGGTGCAACACAACATCAAAGACTGTTCTCACTGTACTATTAAACATACAAAAAACATGCTCTGAATAAGATGCAAGAGGAAACAAAACCAAATTGAGTATTTCTTCTCTAGAGGAAAAAAATGAAGAAAGAGAACCTCATATTCAGGTTCTAGGGAATTGCAGAAATTTCAATAGTACCACAGTTTTCTTCTGGTGGGTAGGGGGTATTTATCTGCTATGCAGAAAAATCTGAAGATGTATTTAAAAAAGCACAGGAATAACAGGACCAGTCTTCTAGCAAAAACCAAGAGACAAAACAAAACTCCAGAAACAAACCTGAAATGCATAAATGGAAAAGGCCCAAGAAGCACTGTAGGGATGAGGACATACACCAGACTGCAGGGCAGGGTGGTAAGAAAGGCAAAGAATGCAGGCAGCAAAGGAGATGAGGCAGCAATGAAGAGTAAACAGGAGCTAACCACAGAAAATTAGTTTAAACATTAAGTGATGAAAGCCTAAGTAGAAATGATCAGGCAGATTACATTCTTTGGGTGTAAGGCAAGGGTGAACACAGGGCAGCACCAAGAGGCAAGCGTGGAGGAAGGAAACCGGCAGTTCTGCTGCCCAGGACCTGTGGTCAGAGCACTCTGCTACTTGCTATGGTTACTGCTTTGTTAACCTGGAGTCTGAAAGTGGCACCTTTTTCTAGTATTTAGCAGACTTTTCGAGACACAGGTGGATTAGTCACTTCCACAAGAGAAAGAGACATAAGGAATTACGTAAAAGCCCCACAATTTGAATAGAAATATTCTCATGCACTCCCATTTAACTCTGTATCCAGCATCAGCATGGTTATTCTAATTAACATGACACACAAAGGCAAGATTTAAAATCACTTTGGTTGTGACTCCTACAGACTCCAAATTTGTGCCACCTAGCTGTGGGTGGCAAATCTTGATTAGGAAAAACCAAAATGTAAATGAGAACTATTTTGTAAAAGTTCAAAAATCAAAGTACATGTTATGCTTAAGTTCCTAGTATTCAAGTTCTTTCAATAAGCCTTGGCTAGATGTTTGCTAGATATAGGAAAACTACTCTCTTTCCTATGATCTGAAAAAGAGATGAATTCATATTCCAATTTGTTTAATTTTATAAGGAAATGTCCATAGAGAGAGAGAGAGAGACAATATTGACAATTTTAGATCAGATGTCTGGTCTAGAATCCACTTTTTCCATGACAGAACAATATGCTAAAATGCGTTAGTAATATTAATAGAAATAAAAATATTTACCCTAATTTAAAGCAACTTTGTACTAATTTGGCCAGGAAAAACCTGTTTGTTTTCTAATATGGTATGATCATGCTTTTAACAAACATTTTTTACCACAAAATATGCAACTGAGAAAAACTGTTTTATATCCAGCCTACATATCCAGACTCCAAGTTAGCATATACAAAAATGTAGACCTCACCACTTTGAAAATCGTATGATGACATTTCTAATCAGGTGGTTTAAGAACTTTCATTAACTTCACTGAGTTAATTGGACGTCAAGATTCCTAATGAAGCTTGTTTACCAACACCCAGATTGTTTCTCAGAGATCACAGACTGTGTCCAACCACTATTTCAGGTACTCAGTTGGTCTCAACTTTCCTTTTAGTTAGCTGAAAAACTCTAAGGGAGGTCCTCCCCAAATCAAAACACTAAAACTCAGTCTCAAAATAAACCCAGAACTATACCACACAACAATATTTAGTAGAGGAAATAAGTTCTACGAGAGGCTGCCATATACAGAAGTGTTTAAATCTCAACAGATTATACATATACATATATACACACACACATAGTACTTTTCAAACAAACTGGTGGTGACCGAAAGATAGGATAAACTCATAAGAAATTGCAACAGCCAAGTAAATAATCTTAGAAATGTGAACAGCTATTCCTGGCTAGCCACTTGTTTCAAACAGCTATTAATTTATTATTTATTATCTATCCAAGTGAGGAAAGCATTTGAAAAAAAACTTGAAGGTAAAAAACAGATATGAAGAAATTAGATCTTCCTCCTTGTTCCACTGCTCTTGAAGGCATGAGTACATCGCATGGGGTCATTCCACTGCATGGCAACTACAACCTCTTATCAGGACTTTGATAGTGATAATATTTAGACAAGTTAAGTCAACTGTTTGGACAGGGCTGCCACAAGCTTAGCATTGTGTCCCTTCTTCATGCCATGTTTTATTCTCCCAGGCTTCTGTCACCTCCTCGTTATCTCCCCGAGCCCAGACAATTCCCAAGGTACATTCAGGTACAACACTCAGAGGGCACACAGCTGGGACTATGCCTCATACCACTCAGGAAGATCATTCTATTTTCGTCTAGCACTGGGGGAGGAAAAAGATACATTATGCCCTACTGAGTCACTATGCAATCAACAGCATCTCTTTAAACTCTGCTGTGAGTTTTGGACAACAGTGAAGGCTGAATGGGAATTAGTGTAAAACTCCCCAACCCACCGGTGACCTACATTCAATTTTTTGCTCTACTCTCCTTCAAGGGCACAGGCAGTAAATCCTCCCTCAAGTAATCTACATATTTTGGTTAAAAATGGATTACGTAGTACACTGAATTACACAGCTAGTATCAATTAGCCACTGCAAGAAACACACATCATGTGCTTCCACAATGTCACTGATGGATTTTTGCTCAAATTAGTTCTACTTTAGAAACACTTTAAACCTTCCAGAAACTTGAAGTTGGCTTGGGGAATGAATCATACTTACGTGAACTAGCCCTCAGTTGGTTTTTCTGAAGTAAGCCTGTGAAGTGTTCCTTACATGTTCTCAGAACAAAATGGGATCTAGTTGAAGACCTATATGCAACCTAATCAAAGCTATATGCAACTCTAATTTGGCAATTTTATCATATTAAGGTTAAAATTCATGTATGAAAATATGTTCAGAATAGTACATTCCAGAAATTCAAACAATATCCTTTTGTCAGCCCCTTCAGCATCATGCTGCATTACTGCATCATACAGTATAACTATTACCTAAGGCTCTTTACAGGCTGGTCTAGAGACCCATGCTGGCATATCACAGTTTTAAACTCTAACTGGGTGAAATCTAAGGTCCTATTTACTTGTAGGGGTCAGCAGTAGCTAAAGTGTGACATTGAATTTCACTTTTGCTAGTAGTTTTATTTGACAATACTTTTACTTCTTCTGTAATATTACTTTCTACTTAGCAACTGTCATTATTTACAACTGTTTCTAAACACATTGCCAAGTTTATCAGCTAATAGATTCATCATAAAATTTTACAGTGAATGATTTTGTTGAATGGTTGGTTTGGAAATTAAATCCTCAGTGTTCAACTACCAATGTTTCATCTTCAAATTCTCATGAAGAAAGCCATGAAAATGCAAACAACCTGTTTAATGGAACTTTTCCAAATAAATCTCATTTCATGCATCAAAATTCACAACATTTAAGACTCAAAACCTAAGATCCCACATGTCTGCTATAACATGTTTTGATGAGAAGAAAGAGCCATGTCCCCAAGCATGTTCAGTGTTTGCACAGAAAGGTGCATTAATTTTCCTAGCAAGAAAGTCTTTGTGATCTAATCAAATACAATGTAAGCTTTTCAGATTTACAGGTGAATGCTTTGGAATACACTCCTGTGACATATTTTTCCATTACCCATCTATTCAAGTACCCATGCTTTCCAAAGGCATGTGCAGCTGTGCAGCTGACATTTATTCATAACACAATTAATTGTGTCAGAATTAAGAGCCAGAGAACAAAAGTCTTGATTAGCAAACACTTCTCTAGCCTTGTCACCACCTCTAACACTTTGCAAACATTTCTCATTAATTCATACCTATTTCCTTTTCATTAAATACTCAAACAGTGTTTCCTGCTGCAAACCATTCACTGCAGCTTTCACTTTCCACTGAAATTAGACAGAAAAAGCAGTGAATGACTTTACAAGCAATCTAACTACCAGTGCATTCTTCAGGTTAAACAAACCCTGAGCTTTTTCATAATTACAAAGAAACAAGCAGCAACTATTGGGCTTTTCACTCAAGTACACTCCTGCTTTCCATAGAACTCCCAACCATACACAGCTGAAGGCAGTCGCCCCCTTGCCTGCAGGAAGGGGGGAATCTCTGCAGACTGAGAAGAAAAATCATGGCCTGCCTGGCTTTCAACAAAAGACATTTCAACAGAAGACATTTGGCAAGCAACATGGGGACTGAAATATTTCAGGGTGTTCAGTTCTCAATACCATTTTCATTTGTTTGCGCTTCTTTGCCTCCTTATCTTTGATTTTTATCAAGATACAGTGAGCTAAGATTCAAAGTGAACTGCAGGAAACAGTAAGAAAAGCAGGTAAGAGTGCAAAACTGTATTCTAGGTAATTCATACTGCTGCTTGGGTCAGCCTCTTGTTCAGACAAGAGCCCAGGCACAGAGGAACCACACTGAACATTAGGAAAGAAGAGTTTACTGGTACCACAGTATTTAAGATACACTTGTGGTAATCAAGTTTTCAAGGATAAACCAATAAGAAACTGAATATTTTTTATTTAGGTCTTGCACAAAATCATTTCCCATTTTAAACAGGGGGCCCACTTTACTACTACTTTTGAATAAGCATCCTACTATATCTTGAACATGACCTTCTTCTTTCAAGAGAGATAAAAGCTCGTTTCCTACCCTTCTTTGAGATTGGTGAACAATGTCACTGTCACAAGAGAAAAAAGATACAAAACTCTTCAAAGTTGATATGACTTTCCCCTGTAAGTCACTCACTTATTACCTTTATACATTATTTGTAGTTTTATTTGTAGTTTATATTATTATTACTTATTATTTAGACTGTAAATTTAGAAAGTTTTGGGGTTAGTTGTCAGTTTCACCATCACCTTTTGGTTAGTGAAATGCTTGTATTACAAGCAGGGAATTAATAAGATTTAAAAACATTTGTATAAACAGATATGTGAGAAGACGTAAGTCTTAAACCCTGTTAAAGCTACTCATGCTTCAACTTTCCTCTTCCTTAAAAACTTCTTTCATCTCAAAAGGAAGTATACACTACCAGAACTCAATGTTATGATTTTAGTGTCCCCAGGATAGCTCAATTAAACACAGATAACATTTGGACAAGATCATCTCAAGAACAAACAAACGAACACAGAAATTCAGCTTTATTTTCTCATGTTAACAGTTTCTTGTTAACCTTAGCTTTCTAACTGATAACATTTGCTCAAAAACTGAACAGAACTATATTATAAAAGAACAGAAATATCCCAAGCACTCCCTTAAATGAGAATTTTTCATTAGTGATGAAGTATTTGTGGTGTGTTCAACACTTTCTTATGTGGTCAAACCCAAAAATTATTGTTACACTTTTCATCAATTGGCAGCAAACATTACAACTTGAAAAGTTATGACAGACCTGAAAGAAACTTATAAAAATCCATCTTGAAAGACCAGTCAGGTGATAGTCCAGTAGTATTCTATCACAAAAACATTCAACGCTATAATCCTGAAATATTCAAACATAAATACATATGCTCATGCAGAAGCTATAAGCTCTTGCTAATGGTTTTAGGTTTATTGAAGTTATATGCCTAGCAATTTGTAGACTCCTTGGCAATGACCACTGTGACAAAGTGTTACAATTAAGGACACTAAATTTATCTAGCAGTGGTAATGGTTTCCCTGGTCACACCATGGCAAACCATTTCCGCAGGTTTTCAGGGACTTCTCAAAAAGGTGGTTCATGAGCTATAGCATTACTTACCCCACTTCTTCACCCACCTCAATGCTTTGCCCAAAACGATGATTTATGTTCTTTAGGGCTGGAAGTGATTTTTTTTAATCATATAAGGGATGCTTTTAGGGAGGCTACTAAGTGCTTGACTTCTATGTAATTCTATGCAAACAGCAGCTATAACTAACAAACAAGGTCCCTACATGCCAAGCATTTCAGCAGTTTTGCAACAGGCTAGTATTTTCTTGCTCATTTTGTCCAAAGCATCTCCATAGAGAAGAAAGCTTAAATGTGTCAGTATCTTCTGTTTCTTCATTCCTCCACATGCACAAGTGTATCTTGGAGAAGTTCAAGTGTCATTCATCCCAAACCAGTCCATCTCACTGAAATGTTATTCCTGAAAACAACTGTACAGCTAGTTTCTTGAGCAAACCATTAAGGGGGTTTTTTTTCAGTTTATTTTACAACTAAAAGAGCTCAGACAATGAAGATAGAGAGCTCTGCTTTTAATGATAGGCTTGTTTTTATCAGTTCAATCTCCTAATTTTAATATCTTAACAGAAATGTACTATAATGTTTTGGCATGTTCCCCCATGTTCTGCAGTTTTAATACAACTTTACGAGTGAAAAGTGATCATATTTTGCTCTATTATCCCACTGATTAAATTCAGCGAATAAAACGTGAAACAACTGCAGATAATCTCAACTGTTTTCAGTTTTATTGAAGATTTTTTTAGAAACTTCTCCTCTCTTTTCCTGGAAGGGTGTATAATTTTTTATAATAACTGTTGCTTTTTGTTGTGTTGATTTTGGTGTGTGTATCTCATGCACATCTGTCCAATCTTCCTGGAATCCGTTAAACCTGAGGGAATACTAACACACCAGGAGTCTCAGCTTCAGCATGACTTTGTCCTGCATCATTGCCCAAATTTCCTTTGCAGTAAGGGAGTGACTAAAATGATCGCAAACTGCGTGACTTGAGTATGTGCAACTCAATATTTTCACAGCAGTTGCTTGCTTTTACATAAACCAGCCTTTTAAGTGTCACCAGAGAGTGAGCTACACTAGACATTATGTTATATGCTTTTAAACAATTAGGTACTTATTTCATTGGTGGCACTTGATATTTGAGCTCCTTGTTTGTTTTTTTTAAATCACAATTGAATATTGAACATTATTTCTAGACATGTAATGCAGGATCCCTATGAGGGGGGTCTATTGCTATGTTCACATTAGATTAGTTATATCATAAAAACACTCCATGCTCAGTTACACATTCCTTAGAAAATTTTAAAGCAGAGCACACAAAAGGTGTTTTTCTGACATTATCTGGACACCATTTTCCCCCCCCCACAGGACCCCAAACGCATCTCTCTTGAGACCAGGGATGTTGACATCATCAGACATCAGCACTAATCCTCAGATTCCCATTTCTGCAACACATTAGTTACAAACTTCCTTCAGAGAATAGGGATAGCAACAATGTGTTGTGGTGCACCAAGCAGCAAAGCCTGCTGTTGGAGGAGTGTGCAGGGCTCAGGGCTGAAAGAACAAGTACCAACAGCATTTGCTTATTCTGGCACACAGGTAGAAACGAAGAACCTGACAACCCTGCGGTAGTGAAAAATGACTCTCCAGCATGGAATTCATAATGAAAACACTGTCTGGCACCTCCAGTGCGTGGGAGAGCATTTCATGCTCTGTCAGGAACTTAATGCAGCAACAGTGAAATTTACTGATAGAAAGGTGAATGAGTGGGAATGGGTGAACACAGTAGAACTCCAAGAAAATCAAGCTATATATAGTTTTAAAAAGCATGATTTAAAGAACCTTCCTATTCCTGTGTAATATACCCCTCTTTTTTCAACCACAGTCAGTCTAAAAATAAGAAACTCTGTGCTGTTATATATGAAACAGAAGAAAACTCTCATCTTGTAGCAGCTAATATCAATATTCATATAAAATGTAACATTAAACACACTCATGAGGTTACCGGCTTCCATTTCTTAACCTATTCTTTAGCTATTTACATGTTGCTACTTCAGCTTCACCTCTGATTCCCATCCACTCCACATACACCCTTTTTTTTCTCTAATCACTGAGAGATCAAAGTCTCTGCAAAGTGGAGCACAAAGTTCAAGTCAAATTTTCATGCGTTATGTCAAAGCATCTGGAAACAGCTTATTTACCTCTAACTATTAAGTGCAAGTTTCACCATTACAACAAACATTTTGTAACCAATATTTCACAAGGCTTTTAAAAGTCTTAGGACTATATTGGCAAGATACAGCTGCTACTTCTACAGTGCTCTGGGTTTGTCTGCCATTTTCTTTAAAGAGTTGAAAAATACCAGACTATTTCAAAAAAAATACAGTTGCCTGCACCCGGTCTCTTACCTTATTTTTCCCCTTCAGTCTTACTTCTTTGAAGGCATATTATTCATTTACAGCTGACACATTTCTCTTGTTCCCTCCACTAGCATGTTTAAATAGTCACTGAAGTCTGTCATACTACACAAAACATTCCATCCTAAGATGACAAATTCAGTAATAATTTCTTTATAAATTAAACTGAAACATTTAAAAGTAACAGATAAGGTTTATGGAGCAACCTCCAGAACAGTTTATTTATATCTCACCACTAATAAATACTTCCCAGCTTCTGACATCTGAATACAGCTTCCAGTACATTCAAATGCATAAAAGGCTGTAGGTAAAGCACACACTCATCACATCACCTGTTTGAGCAACAGCTTAGAAAACTGTTTTTAAATCATATTCCCTTTTGTTTGCACCTGTAATCATTTTAAGATCATTCATATTTTGTATACATTTAGAGAGAGCAGTTCAAGGAATTCTTTTAGAAATGGCAGTATGACTTGGTTGCAGTAGCAGGAAAAATCTGCAGCACTATTTTCTGGCCTTTTGCATACATACAACTCCTGTTCAAGGAAGCTGGAGATGTACAGCTGTATTGGAGCTGTTATTCACAGGAAAATATAATGAAGGGGAAAGTTGAAAAGCAAAGAACAACTTAAAAAAAGATACATTTTCCTATTTTCACCACTGTTACTAACAATCAGAATTTCCAAAGTAGTAAGTACATTAACAGATATGCAACTGAAATCTCATCCCACTCTGAGATATTTTCTGCTAACTGTGCAAACAATATGCTTAAAGGCACACAAGTAACTTGGCATACCTTTTCTTTACTTGCAATTTTATTAATTTTAATACAGTTGCCATTTTTCCTTCCACTTCCACAGATGGCCTGAAGTTGACAGCCCCTTTCAGAAGCTCACTGGGTGCTCATTTGCACAGGCAGCTAAACCATACAGCCCAGCCCTTCTAATCACAGCCTATTCCCAGCTCCACCTGTGTGTGGCCAGTTTCCCCACAAGCACCCAATGGAAAGAGCTGAGCAGCAGAGCCATCAGGCACCAGAAAGCTGCCCAACACAAATACTGCAAGGACTGCACAGCCTTGCTCAATTCAGCATCTGCACCTCTGCACAAGCAGCTGCACCCACGCACACAGCTCAGCTCATGAGAGAATCCCACACAGCAGTGCCTCTCAAATTTGTCACTGCATTTTCACCTCACAGCTTTCCAAGAAAGGTGACCTAGACTAGAGAAGGCACTACTTGTACGCACTGAAACTGGAAAATCAGCGCCAGGGATAATCAGTCTATTTGTGCTATATTGTGGCAGCAAAAAAGCCACATCTCTACATCCAAATTCACTTTAGGAAGAGAAATTAAATACTATCGTGGATGGAATACAGTTTGGGTGTTTTTAACCAGTTATTCTACTTACATGAATCCATATTCCAAAATAAATTCTGTTAACATTACATATCAAGAGTACGAGAAACACATTTTTGTTTTAAATTCACCATTAATTGTTCACTGGGTATGCAATGATGCAGCAAGAATAACTTGCACTGCAAAATCTTTCTGTAAAACTGACTGTATTAAAAACAAGACATCTTTACATAGCACAAAATGAGACACTTTCAGCAAGTAATTACAACATACAATATGAAAAAAGTTCCTTAGGCATAGGTATCAAAGATTTTAAATCAAGCATTGAGATATCTGACTTAAATACCTTAAATAGGACATTGCTAGTGCACACCAAAAATAAAACCCAACAATTTTAAATTCCTCCACTATGTGCACAATCGAAACAAAAACACATCTCATTTTTAATGAGCCAAATTTGTATAAAAGGACCACATTTTAACAAAAAGCTTTGTCTTAAATATGATTTATGAGGATAAGGTGTTCATCAAAACTGGAGAACAGGTGAAATTACCAGGTTATCTAATTTAACGCTCAAAGGACTTAAAACCAGACAAAAGACTGAGAAAAACTATTAGATATTTTGGTTAATGATAATCACTGAGCCATTTCAAACGATCATATTGCAGCCCTGATTCATTCTTGCACTCTTACATCATCTTTACCTCTATGCCTACTTATAAAAAGAGCAGTGCATAAAAATCAGATAGTACATTTATGATCTCTTAAAAAAAAAAATAATGCTTAAAAATTTGAAAAAAATAACTATTTTTAGTGCAACTTCAGGTAATTTTTAGACATTTTCCTGTGAAATTAGGGTAATGATACTATGACTCAAAAGCAGAAACTGAAGTTGAACTAAACACATGTTGGCAATGACAGATCAAACAGATATGTAGGAGGCTGAACAACAGACTGGAAAAAGATTTACATGTAGAATAAGCAGTCATAGACTTATAAAATATACTGTAAATATACTGTGTAAATTATAATAGTCACCTTAAACTATCACAGCTGTGTCTGAGCTTTACAGCAGGTTAGGAAAAAAACAACTAACTGTCAAAAAATTTTTACAAGGCCAAACTATCTGGGTGAATTTCAAGCACCTGAGACCAAAGAAACATGTTCTGTGCCACGTGGTCTCACAATGTACCGGCCCGGGGTTTCCAATTCCACACAACTCATGCCAAAGTGACTGCACCAGACAGCACTCGCCCACAGTTGGTTATCTTCTTCCATTTCACTTACCTTTAACTCAGCATCTTTCAAACCATTTATCTTGGCTTTTCACACTCCGGAACTTTCCTGCCAAGTATTTTTCTCTGTCCTTTATTAGCCCCTCCAATACAAACCTAATTTTCCTGCTTTCTTAATTCTTCCCCGCTATTTTTTCATAATGAACGCTCATCCATTAGTCACAACTTCTGTACCACAGCTACCAGAAAAGTCTTCTCTACTCAAGCAGCAGAAGGCAGGTGTTACTCAGGATACAATCAAGACAGTCCTTACCTTTCCAAAATCTCTCACGTCAAACAAATCAAATGCTTCAAAAAGTTCACTTTTCTTCATTCCAAATATTTCACAACATGCCGAAAGAAAAGTCCTTATATTCTTCAAGCAGAGAAACTAGGGGAAAGAAAACAGGAATGCTAAGTGTCAAATGTGTAAACTAGCAATATATGTGCTCACTTTGGTCACAAACACACCATATAATTCACTAATATAATTATTTAAGTCAGCACTTCCACTATGCTCTGATCCTCCACTGGTCCTAATTCAGCCATAAAAGTTCTCTTCAGACTCAAAAGCATTAACCAAATTCTGCATAGACAGTTTGTGAACAGAACCTATTTTCTCTCTTTTTATATAAACAAAGAGACATGGCAATATGCTACTAGATATGTAACAGTCTAAATACAGACTTACTTTTCAGCTCCCTACAGACAGCACAGAACAAAACAAACAAGTTACCTTAATAAAATTATATTAATATGTGAAAGTTATTATTCATGTATAAATCAAGCATTTCATCTGTTAAATTCTAGTTTGAATGTTTAATTAATGCATGTGCACTGTTTTCACACACTAGACTTTATGAATACACATTCTCCATCTGGTGCACAGGAGCAGATGAAGCTTGCAGTGAAGTCATTTAAATTTACCTAGCAGAGATTTAAGATCCTGGGACCACCTTGATTTCTGTACTGAATCAAAGGCTATTTCCCTTTAAGTTTTTCCCTCCATATGCATCAATGATCATCTGAGTATGAAAAAGAATAAAGCCTCTGCCACAATGATCTCCTTAAAAGGCTTTTAATGCATTTTCCTGTGGATTATTTTGTTTACCAAACCTTACCAGGCCAAAAGACACTAACTGTCAAGAGCATTGGTAACTTCAGAGGGATAGCTAAAAAGGGCAATATGTATTCTTGATAACAATTAGCTCCATGAGGCACTAGCACTGTGTGAGGACATCAGCTTCATAAAGATGCTTTTGTAATCTTATGAGCCACAGTTCAAAAGCAAATACAATATTTATAAGTAGTAGCATTTCAAAGGACCCCGCACCATGCTTTGAATATGCTTCTTTAAAGTACTGACACAGCAACTCAATATTACAACAAAATTCTCCATGTTTTAGTGGATTCATGAGAATCACTCATATTAGGATGGATTATAGAATTGCTATATGTTACAACTTCCCGTTTTGATCAAAGCAGTATTTTTGATATTGAGTGTCACATTCAACAGGCAGCCCTACTTCATGTCTTTCACAGAACTAACCAGTGAGACACAGAAAAAGCAGAGCACCTGATAGACCAGATTTACACCAAGGGCACACCTATGAAAGCACTGATTCAACAAGCAAAGCTACAAGAGCAGACAGCCCCAGTAGATGGCTGTGGACATCAGGACAGCCAACAAACTCATCACAAAGCATCACAAAAGCCACCCCGTGCAGCCCAAAGCTCCCAGGAAAGCACCTGTGACTGACCACAGCCTCATCAAGAGTAAGGATTCCCAGCTGTACCTGGTGGACCTGCAGCCTCGACCCTTTTCCCACTTCCTAAGGGTCTCTTCAGCACGTGCTTCCCAATTCACATCGGGCAGTCCCTGCTGGCCTATGCACTGAGCTGCTCAAGGACAACACTGCATTTATGCCAGACTGCTTTCATGCCTAGTAGAATTTTAAGAATTGGTCTAGTTTTCTTAGTCAATGTGGCAAGCTTCTCTGGTTTTGAAAAGATTATAATTTTGAAGTCAAAATTGCAAGAAGGCAAACAGATGTTCAACATATGTGCTTCTTCCTCCATCACACTGGCAGAAAGAATCAGAAAATGAGCCGGTCTTTAAAATGAGCTTTTACAACAAGATGGCACATACAAAGTTATTATTGTTTCCTGCTATATTTTTCCCCAGATTTTTTATTATTTTTCTTAAAAGCTATCGATAGCCACTAGGTTTATCCAATGCACAATACTAATTCAACTTGAATACCCATCTATTTTCTTACATCGAAATTCTCAAAACCACTGACAGATGTGATTCTCAACGGAAAATTCAGCTGCCTTTTTGATGCCTAAGTTTTGAATTTATATTAGCTAGTGCTGAAGTCTGCCAGTGCGAACAACTTATACAGCTGCATTAGCAAATTAAACAATTGTTTACCTCTAAAGAAAGCAAGAAGTTAAGGGAGAGACAGGAGCTGTCGTGGCCCTAAAATCTGACCTAGATTTGCTAAAGAGCATTTTAGGGAGTTGCATTTAGCTTCTTAATATAGCTAAAAGAACCATTTAATGGATCAGCTGTTAATCACAAACAAGATGCCCATTCCCTTCTGCAAAATCTCCCCAACTATTCTCAACAGACATTTCCTACAATAAAAGATAAAGATGGCAGCATTTTTTCAACAAGATGAGTTACTTCAAATTTCTTTAAATTCTGAGGCAATTTTTTGACATCAGCCTTTTGTTTAAATGATCATTACTACAAATTATATCTGAGCAGATTAGAAAGCACATTACAAGAAATTACAAGACCACATGTTTTAAAGGAAATGTTAAAGCACCTACACTCTAAGTAGTAAATTAAATTCTTTGGAATATTCTAACAGTAAGACCAAAGAAGAATGTAATCCCCCTGTCTTCCCCTGCCCCTCTTTTTTTTTTTTTTTTTTTTAAATACTAATTCATTAATTTAACGTGTATCATTATGTTAAACAGGTTTGACCTAATTATAATCTAATATTCAATAACCATATAACAACACAGTAGTTACACGACATGTCTTGTAGGCTCTAGAAACCACATGGTAAGCATTTGTCAAATCTTCCTGCGCTTGAGATGGGACCACATCATCACTGAGTGTGCCAGCCAGTGCCTCCAGCAGAATAGGTATCCTGACATTACAGTCTAACCCCCTGAAAGTTCAAAGACTGCTTAGTGAGTTTTAGTTGGCCGTACAATGATCCAGTATCCATCAGTTTTCTCTTGTACAATGAAAATGAAATTCTTATTACTATTAAGCTAACCACAATAGCTACAAGGACAAAACTGTGAAACTAAAACCACAAGCATGTTCATATTTAAATGAATTCATTTTGCAGCACAACATACAAGGAAAAAAAGTCTTGAAAAAAACCCTTGTTATATGCTACTCATGTTTTGGAAAAGTTAGTTATATTACCCAGAAAACGTTCAGAATTATTTCCAAAACTTTATACTGCAATCTTCTAAAGAAACAGTTTCCCTCACTGAAAACAATTATTTTTATCACTGTGGTTATTGTATGAAGAAGTACAAATTAGTAAGAGAAGCCTCCAAATTAAAAAAGACCATACTGTGAAAATCTAGGAAGTTCTATAAAAGACAACCCTCCTCGCTGGCAGTGAGAAAAAGGCACCATCAGTCTGCAGTCTCTCATTAGTAAGTACAGTCCTCAGGATATTTGGAAACCTACTGCATTATTGTGTTTCTTTTTCAAAAGAAAACATTATAGCTCAGCACACCGCAAGGCAGACCTTTAGAGCAGTTGGGTACCCAGTTTTCAGAGATGCAAGGAGAGCTAAACCTCACTCAAAGTCTCCTCCACAGGAAACATTGTCATTCAGTACAAGAAATGGTTTCTCTTCTTCAAAAAAAAAAAAAAAAAAAAAAAACCTTAAAAACATTCCCTTGGAATAGTTAATGATGCATTTTTTCACCCCTTTTTAACTACATGTCTATATTAGGAGACAGCAGTCCAGAATTCTCAGTACACAGATCAGCAAAATATTGCAGTAGGGTAGTATAAGCCATGAGTCCAAAAAGGTTAACACTAGTGAAGAATACAACTTCTCTGTTGCTCAACTGCAGACATGCCATGAGAGCAGACTACATCCAGCATGAGTGACAGATGGACAGAAACCACAACCCATACACATTCTGTCATTCTGTGACTGGGGCTCAGGAGCCTGAAAATAGTTTTCAAGATTAACAGCTATAGATTCTGAAGACATTTCTAAAGCATCCTAACATTTCACAGCCTAAGTAGTCCCACTACTGCAAACCCATAGTGTAGCCATTGTCAGGGCTAAAGTGGTGTAACTCCTATGATACACCGCTGTGTTTCTATGGAATAGATTAGAATTCTAGTGGTCTCTGGTCTGTTTTGCACTGAATTGAATTTTGCAAGAGGCACTAACACATTTATTGAAACAACAAGCAAGTTGGAAAAAAAAGTATGTCTACCACCTTAAAAAAGCAGGTAGGGTTTATATAACTGGGACTGTATTTGTCTGAACTTTAAACACAAGACAGTAGGCAAATCAAATTATACCAGATTCTACAGATATAGTATGCTGTTTTCTCTGACAATATTTGCCACTTCACACAAAAACATTTATTTGAGGCTTTTTCCACACAGGACATGGTTATGTGACAGACAGAAATGCACAGAAATATTTTACAAAGGGTACTGAATAGAAATGACTAATTAGATACTAAAAGCACAGGCAGGGCTGGAACTGCCCACAGGGAACAAGGATTTCTCCAACCAGACCTTTAATGAAGTGAAAGATGAAATGCAAAAGAAAAAAAGAAGAAAAAAAATCATATAACCTCTATTCACATAATCTGAAAGGTATTTCTCAAAAAATATATTTTACCACTGAAGCACTTCAATGGAATAAAGGTCTGTTTGGTGCAGACCATAATATTCAGTACCTAGATGTATCCTTTGTACTAAAACCACTTCTACAGACGTTCAGAAACCAACACAAAGAGCTCTGAAGATCAAATTGTGCCACAAGACATTTAATGAAATTCCAACATAGCAACACCAGTCAGGCGAGTGAAAACTGAAAGGCCAAGAAATGACAAGTATTCAGGAAAGACAGAGTTCTAATTCACTTTTCTATTATTTTAATTGCCAATAGTGGGAAGGGGAAAAACCTATTTGCATTTATTTTAACTTTCACCTCCTTTTTATTATGATGACTGAGTCCCAAGCATGGATATTTAGTCACAAGCCTGGGAAGCTGGCAGCTCCCCTGTATCTGGATCAGACGTTCACACTGCATTAAGACAAACATACTGAAGCCTGGGTTATCTAAGATAGTCTAAGTAGATGCCGGGCTATAAGGGGTATTAAAACCAAACTGGATCGCTGTCTCTCAATGTCAGGGAAAATGTTTTTTTCCCCCACTGTGATGACTTTTGCCGACATGGAACACCCACCCCTTCATCACTGCACTTCACTGGCTTTTTTGCATGTTGTGTTCCTGGCCCCACACAGGCTTCAAGAGGCTCCCACACAGGCTGCATGAGGACTGAGGCCAGTTCCTCCTAACCACCCTCATGTAGAAGCTATGATAAAAGAGTAAAAACATAGAAAAAGGACTCTACTTAGCGCATTGCCCACTAAATCCACTTTACCTCCTGTGGAAGAAATAAGGCATGTCAACCACAGAAAGTCCTGAAATTTTCCCCTCCTATTCCTCCTCTAAATGGCACCACTTCATAAACTACACAGCTGCAGCTATTTGCCTTTGCCTTGTCTGTAAAGAGCCTTATATGCAAAACTAAAAAGCAATGGCATTTTACATTACAGCAAGCATGCAATGGTAAAAATAGCTGAGGAAAGGCCAGACTTTCAAAACAAGTATATAAAAGAAGAAATGAGAGGACTGATTTTGGCTTCAATCCACACGCCTCAGAAGATACAATTGCTTTGTTTTTTTAATTTGCAAAATGCTGATGTTACATGCAAGGAAGCATATTCATGGTCATGAATATGTGCGATTTTTCTGTTGGTTGTTTGTGTTCTTAGAAAAGCAGAATTATACAAGAATAAAGTCAGAAGAATAGAAGAGCAGACCATTGCCATAACACTTATATTTTCTTTCTACACCCTCAGTGCTTACTGCAAAACATGAGCTCCTGACCTTTCCTATCTGTTCCTGGAATGCTGATGAGAACAGATTAGCTGAGAAGGTCTCATTTTTATTTCCACTCCGTTTCTGAAAACATACACAAAATTGAAAATACTGCACTTATACCTGCTAAGCAAGAGGAGAAATGTGAAAATTCCCATAATGGATTTAACTGGAAAAACTTCTGCTGTACATTCTGTCACCAAAATTGGTAAATGCAAGTTGTTTCAGTGAAAGAAAGCACCGAAACAGAAGAACTTGTCTCCTCAAAATTTCCTTCAAGAAGTTAATTAATGCCCTGAGGGTTGCAGATTTGGTCTTCTCAATTGTTTCAGTATTTGTTCCAACAATTGTGTTGATAAGAATGGCATAAATTTCATAAAAATGCGGTTCAAATCCTTCTGAGTCCGAATTTGAGAGAGATCCCAGAACTGGCTACTGTGAGCAAACAGCACCATCACCTCTAGGCACCAAGTCACTGTGAACATAGCAAAGGCACACAGCCGCAAAACCAAAATTGTACCTTGAACCTACACACAAAAGCAAGCAACAGCAACTAGAGATACAGACCCAAGGGTTTCATCAGCTCCTACACAGTGTGCATGCACCGGAAACTTCCAGCTTCTTTAAAATTCTTTCAGCCACATCCAATAAACGGAGAAAATTAGGTACTTAGAGATACAGCTGCTCATGTATCAAGAGCTCCTTTCCATAAACCAGGCTGGACAGCTCCCCAACACATGCCATCTTTGACAGAACAATCCCAACAGGAGGGTTACCAAAATAAGAACACATACTTCTACTAGATGTCACAATATTTTATTTTTTTTGCTATCTGTATGTTAATTAACACCAGATTACTAGATAATCAGACAAAGCCCCACTGTGGTACTGACAGAATTGTACAGTCAGGGTTAACAATTCAACAAAGAAATCATTCCTGGCTCCTTCACAGATTTCAGCAGCCAAAGCACATTAGATTAGTTCTGCTCTGCCAAAAGGAGTAATTATCACTATATGCAGTAAAAAAATAGCTGTAAGGATTTGTAAGTGAATGAAGTATGGACCCACTGATGAAGTCTTAATTCAACATTTATTAACGTCTTTTCAAAAGCCAGCAAGAGAGAAAAGAGCAATATCGGACTCAGTAATGGCATTTGTAACACTTTTCTTGTTCATATGTGTGCAGCTTTTCTTGGAAAAATCTTTAAAGCCAGAGTCTTAGTAAGTGAAGACAAAAGGGCCATAAAGAATTTAAAGACCAAGCCAACACAAGAGGATGAGTGCTCCTATTGTCAATAAGCAAATGGAAGCTATCACACAAGTAAGCATTATTCTTTTTCTCACTCTTAGATAAAATCTACTAACTTGCAAATTACATTTAAAAAAGAAACTAACACACACAGGAAGAACACGTCACTCACATCAAAGGAATTCAGTTTTACATCCTGCAGTTGACCTCTTGTTCTGCAAACCGCTTCAATCATTCAGAGGATCAATATTTCTAAAGCTCGAAGCAGAAGCAAACCAGGCAAATGTTAAATACCTCCTCAACTTTGCTCTCAAAAAGCCACAAAGCAGGTACACTAATAAATATGGAGGAGACACCACACTGAGCTCTTTGTACAGTTGCTTAAGGTTCTGGTACCATTATATAACTGAAGAATTTTGCTAGGAAATGTGCTATGCAAAGAACAAAAGACACTCCTTAATTCACAGGATTAAGCTAGGGAGACCTGTAGTGTTATTACCTTTCTAGATGTGGGCATTCTTTGAAGGCCTACACAACACAAGATGCTGTATGAACTATAAAACATATTAAATTCCTCTGAACCACTGCTAACACTGTATGAATATTAATAGCATGTTCTTTATTTGCTCGGTTAATGTAGTAATTAAATATTCATAGGAATGCTCTTCAAATTCCTGACTGACTACTATTCAATTGTGTCTATTGCATTTTGGCTTGAGTATGAAATTTTGTTTATGTACATTTGCTCTTCTCTGTGCTTCAAAGAAAGAAAATAGAAATTGAAACTTGAAAAAAGCTGAGGAAGCACAAAGGATGCTCCACTTCTATTAATACTGATACGGAGTGAATAGAGGGCAGGCAAAAAAGTTCAGGATTTGTTATGCATTAGTGACTCTCTCCTTGGCATTATAGCATTGGTTAAGCACGTGAGGGCAAAGAAGCATTGAAATTCTCTGTATCCCTAAAGTCAAGTGCCATGAAACTGGCAATACATGGGAATACTTAGACCATTAAACCCCAGCTACAGGAATTCCCTAAGCATAACTGGCAAGAGACAGGGGTGGGAGAACTCAGGACAGCATCCTGTTGCAAAGGGCAGTTTTTAGAGCAGCCCTTTGTTTCCCACCAGCAAGACTTAACTAAATCTATTCTGTAGTATCTTGCCAAAAAAACCAGCAACTGGAACACAGTATTAAGCATGCAAAGCACAAAGAGATTAGCTAGGGAGTTCCTGTGCTAGTACCTTTACAAATAACTAGCCCTATCTGTCATATCCCAAAGCTGCATCTCTAAAACGTCTTTCTCTGAAGATCTCAGTGTTTTACAAGCAAATGCAAAAAGAAGGAAGACAAAGGGAACATGGAAAATAGTCCTAAGGAGAAAATGAATAGGAGGAAGACAGCAACAAGGAAATGAAAAGAGGACCCCAGGAAAAGGAACAGGAAAGGGACAGATACACACTAAAACAAAAGTTGAAAAAAGCAAATCAAAATAGACTAAAAGAGAGATCCAGGGGCAAAGAGCACTGTAATAATGAAATACTTGACTCACTAATGATTACATTGTGTGAGATATGAAATGAAAGCCAAACACAAGATAATAATGTGTTAAAATTTTGGTGTTAAAATGCTCCAGGCAAAACTGTTTATGAAACTGCCATTTAAAGTGAGGCAGCAGTCACTGTGCCATAAGGTGTATTTACAATTGCAACATGGAAAACTGCTTCTGTAAATGGCAAAACTGTTAGGGACACTGATTTCCTACTTGGATGTAACGTCATTGGTCCCAACACAGGCTTGCTAACCACTCACATTTCAGCTTAGTTGATGAAATATTAGCAGCTGTCAGAAACCTCAAAACATATACCTACCTAAAGTATTTAAACTTACTGTATGGCAGGGGGGAACCCTAAAGCCTCCAGCTTAACTGATACCTTTAAACAGCAAAAGGAAGGGAAAGCCTCAAACAAATTAACTCTCAATGCTTTTCCAGTCAGAGAAAACAAAAATTATATCTGCATTGAACCATGAAAAACCTTACAGCAACAGTATGAAACATACATCTTCACATCTGTGCTAAAGAGAACACCCAACACATCTGTTCCATATATTGTTAGCTTGGCACACTAAAAAGCTGCTTGCATTGTATCTTGATATCTTTTATTCATAACTGTGCTTGGTTTTTACCAAGTCTCTAATGTTAGTGCAATAACCTGAGAAGACCTCTTGCTTTCCCTGTAACTGTGCAAGGGAAATTAATTTTGGGGTGTGAGGAGCCCTACGAAGCTGTGACAAGAGGCTGCCACATAGGCTAAAGGCACAGAATTCACCTGAGGGATCCACACCTGACTTTAACTCCATTACAGAAACACAATCCCTTTCACTTATTTCTACCCCACACCTAAAAGTAAGCACTACTAAATTCACTGTCTGAACTGGATCTCCTTCGTGAATACCTTGTGGCTGTAGTGCCCTGAACACAGGCCCTACAAGCCAGACCCTACAAGCCAGGCCCTACAAGCCAGGCCCTACAAGCCAGACCTGGACCTCGACTATGTAATCCCTTTACAAAGGCCTACAGTGTGCATTCAAGAGCATTTTTAAGTTAGCATGTACTAACTTGTTCTTTTCTAAGCACTTAAAAAGTCTCAAAAGCTGTCAGCACTGAATCCTGCATGGAAATTAAACACAAGGAGGGAGGTGCTGGTGACCTAGGCAGGGTTTTCAGTTCCTAGTAAAGGTGAACCTAACCCAAATAACTCCTATGCTTTTCCATTTCTTACCGGCAGATACAGATCACGTACTAGCTCTTTGATTTCCAAGAGACAAGAACAACATTCTTATTCACATTCATTAGTGTTAACGTGCATGATTCATTAAATACTTTAAATGTTTTCTTGAATTGAATATGTATATTCTTTTCCAAACTCTTACGATCATGGAATAAATTCCTAGCGAGACCTTAAGGATGCAAGAACAGCTCTCTACAAATTGCCCAATATCAATCTGACTGTCCTCTAGTTACCTATTTTAAAAATCCACTGTTCTATTTTTGCTGGTGTGTCACTTCAGGTTTGAAGTTTATTAGACCATGCTCTCCCTGGCAAGGACAGGTGTTTCCAGTATTTTCAGAGAATACTTCTCAAGGATTGCAAGTCAAGTAAGTAGAACAGATAAGTCCAGAAGCCCAAACCAGTGGGAGTAGCCACGAATGGAAAACAAACTCCAAAAGTAAATTTGCAGGATTGGAGGTGAAAACTCAGTGGTTGTATAGTGTACTGACTACATGTTTACACCTTGTGATGTTCTCTGGAGTTTCAACATATTGACCTGCCACCAATTGTCATCCTTCCTGCCCTGAGTGCCATATAGCTGGCATCTAAAAATGCTACCTAGCACTTCCATGGGACACCCCCTCTGTTTCCACACTGGAAAGGAGAGCAAATAATTTTCTCTTTTCTCAGGCCTCTCTTAGTCTCACCCTATGCTGCCTCGTGTCAAAAGCTGACAAATTATTCTTTTTCTATTGTTTGTTTAATACCATCAAAATCTCTACTGCCCTTCTCTGAACTTTTCTCATTTTATTACATCCTTTTTAAAACAGCAGACCACAACTACAGAATACGGGAGTACTGTGGCTTATGCAGCAGACTGCAATGGCATAATGAGGCATAATGCATAATAGCATAATGAATGTTTGGGGCACAAAACAAGCTTCAGCACATGCATTTTGCAAAATCCCCTGGGTATTACATCCTCCACAGCTATCTATGGGAATAGGTTACTGTTCTGAAGAATCTGGTCTGGATGTCAATGATGAGATACTAAAGTAGATGAAACTGTGGTTTGATCCACAGCTGCAATTCCTGTGATAAATCGGACATGAAAACATTAAGAGTTCTCAACTTTCAAAAATTCTGAGGGAAAAGGCAGTTAAAACACAACTCTAAAAATGTAGAGACTAACATCTTTTTACTCACAAGTGTTATCCACCATGTCACATAAATCCAGCCAGTGTGAGGCAAACTGCACTTCATTCCTTCAGTGACATGTAACCCTCCTAACTAAGGGATTTGAAGTGAAGTATCAGCATAATGCAAGAATTGTAAGTTTTAGAACCTTAATTTATACCACCAACTTAAGATCAGATGAATCTTTGTGAAGCTGCAGTAGGCTTCCTTCCTTAAGAAGGCTGACAAACCATGAAAGAAAGGTTAAGCTGACACACAGCATTCCAATTGTACACCATCACAGGCACTTGCTGTCTAAAAGGTGCATTCACTCCCTCCAAGCTGTCTGCCAAAATGAAACACATCATTGAAGGCAACCCAAATTTGTGTGGGAGATGTGTCAAAATTGCATAAATATCTACTTCCACTAGTATGAATTAACAGCTGTGATCATCTCAGCAGAGGCAAGTAAGTGGATGCTCATAGAAATTCATCTGTGACTGCTATATGTGCCCCATTTCATGAGATACCTAAATCATACTGATACTTTTTCTCATAATAACAGTTGAGGTACACCAAGAAAAGGTCCAAAACTTCATTTCAAAGGATGTCAATTTGGCACCTCACAAAGTAGAACAGAATCATGAGCATGGTCTCATGAGAATGAAGGATATTTATGAAAATATGAAAAGAAGAAAAAAAAAATCCTAGAGCATAAATAAGTATTTGTTGATAGCCTAAAATAATCAAATCGTGAATAACCAAATACTTTGAAACCTGAGCAGCAGAATATAATTTAGCATTATCTGGACTCCTAGTCTGCTGAGCAATTTGATGCAGTACAATCAGGGTTTGAAATGGAATATGTGAGAACCAATGAGAAGTCTGCATTACTGAACCATACTATGTGCTGAGTCTTAAGATACTAATACCATATTTTTCTACAATCCAATTAAGAAAACTGTTCTTAAGTACCCGTGACAGAGACTGTTTTTTCAAACAGCTCATTATAAACAACATGAAGGCAGGTTCACTTAAGAACCTAACATAATTGTTAAAAGATCTGATCCTCAGTCTTCAGCAGGTAAAATCCATGGGAGACCATAAAACACCAGACAGGAAAGCTGCCTTTTCAACAAGAGAGCAGCATGAAGCCCAAGATGCAGAGCAAGCTTAGAGCCTCAAGCCTCAGATCCCACAATGACCAAACCCTTCAGCAGTGCAAAAGGCAACCAGCCATACTGGCAGAAGCTTTACTGTTATTGTATCTTGCCAGTTCCTGCAATACAGACTACAAAAATCGTGGGGTGCTGATGGAGGCCAGGAGCAGCTGTTCAGAGTACAGGCCAGAAGGAGATGTCCCACACATGAGAGCCCCACTTCGATAACCACCCAGGGCACTCTGCAACCAATGCCCTGCCAAGTAAAAGGATCTTGCCACCAGATGTTTCCACTCTTGCTACGCAATCACCTTGAGAGGAAAACTACAGAACATTGCACCAAAACAATAATTCCAGTTATTAAAGTACAATGTGCTTTGAGTTTTGGCACATTATTCCAAGTGTCCATAGATGATGAACTGTGCTAAGGATCATTTTAAAGTGAAGAACTTGTCCCAGTCTTTATGCTACTGACTCACAGCTGAATGACGTCAGAACAACACTACACACATATTGGTGACCTCATGAAAAGTAAATTCCCTGGAGCACTTTAAAAACACCTGTAAAAGGTATTCCCCATCCCTGAAAGAAGGGCCATGTAAATGATTATTGTTAGTTTCATGCTCATATTTTCATGTCTCTTAAATTTACAAGAAACACACACAACAGTGCCAAAAAAACTTATCTACCAAAGGGACCTGAGAACCACTAACTTGGGAATTCAGTGCTCTGCTAGTCTTCTGAACTTAGTGAAGAGAGCTGGATCCTGTTTTATTCATAAAATTAATCCTATTAAAATCTACTGTGGTCATGCATGTAGAACAAATTAATTAAATATTTAGTAATTTAGCAGCAGTGTGTGATAGCACAACACAGAATTTCATTTGGTTGTATAAATACATCCCTGTCATCTTAAATGTAGTAGCATCAACAACATTAAGTTTAAAAAGGCACACCAAAATCACAGCAAGATACTGACTATTTACATAAATCTACATAAAAATCAACAGTCACTCTTGTCATGGCTAAAAATTTATGCATGAGCAGTAACCCATAACTGGTTTTGGCACTGATGCATACATAAAGGAAAACATACAACCTAACATGGGGGCCGTGAAAGCATCTGCCTGCGAGCTGTAGGCAAATATATTTTTAAACCTATTATACAAAAGAACACAAAAGCAATACAAGCAGCTGCTGTAACATACTTCCAGGCCTCTGAACAAGCATCAGCTTACTAATTGCCTAACAGAACATCACTTCAACACAAATGGTTCCTTAGGTGTTTTTTTTAAATAACATATTGAATGCAAACATTGGAGCTAAGCTGTAAGAATGTCTAGGAAGCCTAAATTTTGTCTAGAAAATCTAGATTTATGTCTGGTTTTGTTCTACGGACTATTCAGCTAAATAAAATTAAATCTAAATAAAACACAGTATGATCCTGGATTAGTTATCATCTTCTAAAAGGCATAATAGCTTATTGAGATGAGATTAGAAAGAATAACAAAATCAATATATATACAATTTGTAATTGGGAATTTATAACAATGACAGATCTTCCTCTGCCTCTCTATGGAGACGATTCTCAGCACTGGAGAAGTAACAATAGTGATTTTCAGAAAAATTGACAAGACAATACCGCAAGGCTGATTCTTGCCTTTAAGTCAGATAAGCAGAATAGCAGCATGGAGTCCATGCAGCGGAAGACAAACTTGTTTGATTTGTTGAAAGGTGATAATTTAGTGTGAACAACTAGACAGAAAAATTATTCAGCAACAGCCTTTTAATAGATCAGAATAAGTGGGGTTATATGAAACAAGGACAAGAGAGTAATTAGGGAAAACCATTAGAATAGAGCCTTGCAACTAATTTTCTGGCTATATGATTCAGGAAATATGTGTATTCAGATCCTGTTCACTTTTTTCAGAAGCAAGCATTTTTCCATTTGTGACAATAACATGCCACTTCTCAATGTGTGTTCTTAAAAAAAAAAAATACTGAAGTCAGTATACAGTAAGTACCTGACCTAGTCAGCCTAATTATTTAACTCTTGCACTTCTCATTTATTTCTAAATGAAACCACAAGAAGCAGCTACATGGGTATTTTCTTTAGCAAGGACTGGAAATTCACAAGTTTGTGACTCATTGTTCCGCAGCTGAAAACAGCTGTGCCACACACAAGTGACCAAACTGATCCTCTGACTCACAGTTCTACCAAAATCTGTCGAGATCAGCTACCAGCAAGAGGCCACCACAAACATCTCCATACAATTCTTGGCAAACTCTCCCACTGCCTCTTTGCTCAAGTCTTCCCACCTGCTTCAAGAGTCTCCTCAGGGCAGGAAGGGGCAGCAGCCTCACTGCTGGAGACACAAGGTGTGCACACATCTGCTCAAGCCTGTTAGCTGTCCACCCTGCCATCTATAAACAACACAACCTGAAGTTTGTACAAGCCGGCTCTCTGTAAGGCACAGAGAAAATGATTCTTTAAGGATGGCACGGGGACCAATAAACTGGTTCAAATGACATTCCCCTTTCAATACCAGTATGCCGTGCCACTCAGGGGTATTTCTGATTAATTTTTTTGACAGGTGCAGAGAACTAGCAAAAAGTAAATTGTCCCATTTCCATATCTGTCAAAACAAGTCAAGTTACTGTCTGCTAAATCTGGTAATTTCTTGTATGCGACAGAAGACACTGAGGAACATGCATAAGAAATCCAACGACCTCCTAACACAACAATATGGAAATCATTTCTTTCTGTCAATGACTACT
Organism: Orthonyx spaldingii; assembly: GCA_013397795.1. Taxonomy (NCBI): domain Eukaryota; kingdom Metazoa; phylum Chordata; class Aves; order Passeriformes; family Orthonychidae; genus Orthonyx; species Orthonyx spaldingii. The sequence goes on along the minus strand of VZTJ01005670.1, from coordinate 809,346 downwards.
GTTGTGAAAATTTAAAAGTTTTTATTTTTAAAAAAATCATACTCATTTCAAAGCCAATGGAGGGGGAGGAAAATAAACCACCACACACAAATTATTTAGTCATCATGCGTCCTTCCAGTGAAATCTGTAGCCACCCAAGTTCTCTAGTTTATTTTCCACTTGGGACACTAATAATTGATAAGCAAACATAGATAAAATGATAATGGTTGGAAAAGAATATGACTAAATTAGAGTAGAACAAATTTTAAAGTAATTTCCCTATTTAAAAAACATTCTCACAATTACAAACAGTGAATAAAGTTAAAGGAACCATAAAAGCGGAGGCTAGACTTTACAATGAGAACGTTCATGAGGAAAGCATGATAGACAACTACGCAAAAGTCACCTCCTCACAGCAGCATATTTCAGTTCTGAAACGGTATCTGAGGAAAATTATTCACAAGTTATGAAAGAGCCAATATCAAAGTAAAAAAAAAAAAAAAAATCACTGACCTGGATTAAGATCCAATACTAAAGCAAAAAAAATCATTGACCTGGATTAAGTTCTCATCAGTATCCCATCATGAAACAAATAGTTTAAAGCTGCTCCAGTACTTCAAATTATATGAAACCATAACATCAGCCAGCATAAAGGAATGAGTATCACAATAATTACCCTTCAAATGTGTGCTCTCCATTAAACCAAGAAACTGCATGAAAAAAATTTCATTTAGTCCCATGAGAACCTTTAAAAAAATAACACACTAATGGCAATATTGGACTGCTTCAGCCTCAAGCAGAAACATAATGGTAACAAACCAAGAAAAAAGGTGCACATTTACAGAGCAGTTACTCGTCATTGATGCCTTGAGCTTTCACTGACAGCACATCCACTTCCATGGAATAACCAGTTGGGCATCACCCCCTTCTGTGCCTGCAACTTCTATGAATCATACCAGGCCTATGAAAACTCTGTCCATCCACAGACAGCAAGCAAGCAAACCTGCAGAGACCTGAAGAAACAAACTGTTTGCTATCAGGGTAAGCCCTCAGGGACATCATTGTGTAGTGAACACTTCTATCTCACAATACAGATTGTCAGTGTAGTCTTCTCACTTCCAGTCTGGGAAGCAGAAATAAAATTATCATGTCCATCAACCTCTGAAGAGTGAGTGAAACCTACTGGAAAAATATATAGAAACCACTGAGATGTCCAACACAAAGGAGATATAGGATGAACATGCTGACTAGCAGGACTGGCTATTTCTGCCTTGCAAGCAACATTGAAAATCAATCTGTGAAGTGGTTAAAAATAACTACCATTGCCATCCCCACATGCTCCCTCAAGACACAACCACAGAATAATATTGCTTAAGCATTGCCATGGTGGCACAAACCTCCAGAGGTTGGTGGCAAGGGCAGAAATCAAGTGATGCTGCCTTTGAAAAGAACAAGTTTCCAGTCTGATTCGCCCTGCAGGCTGCCAGCACTAGCTGTTATCCTCATCACTCCCACCAGAGTGATCTGCCCTGTCACCTGGAGCAAAGCTGCAAAACAATTTTGGGAACACCTTCACCTATGCTGCAAACCTCTGACTGCAACAGAGAGGTGGCACAAATTTTTAAAATAGTGGGTAAAAGCAAAGCAATCACCATTTACCAAAAGTAGTCACTGAAAAGTAGTTTAAAATAGCCCAACATGAGATTGCTGGTGAAGCACTGTCTGGTCCTTTGAATCCCATTTTCACTGGTCCTAAAAGCATAACTTCCACCAGAGCCTTCGTGCCCAACACACTCATCCATGCAGCTTCCGGAGGAGACGCGCTCTTATCCATGTAGGAAACAGATTTCACACAATCTGCAGAGGGATGAAGCCAACAGGAACAGGGAAGACAACAGGGCAGGGGAAACAGTTGAAAGGAAGAAAGAGCACCAGGAAAGAAGTGAAAGAGGAAACAGATGCACTGGCAGGAGAAGAAAATACAAGTGGGAGGGCAAGGCAAACGTAGAAGGTGAAAGTAATACAGACTAGTTTGAGGGGAGAGAGCACAAGCACAAACAAGCTGCAGAATGGATGAATCAAAGTGAGTGAGAAATATAGACAAGAAGGAAGGAGGCAGGGGGAGAGGGGATCATAATAATAATAATAAAAGAAAAAACCAGACTTGTCACAGTAGAATTTCTTATTAATCACAGAGCAGCCTGGGTTTCTGACAGGTGAGATCAAGTCACCTGAGTCAAGGTAGAAAAATGTGAGAAATAGGGAAGATTGAAAAAAAGTTGTCACTAGCAGACCTGTAAGGAAAATGAAATATTCTACAGAAACCCTAACATTCCAAATTCTGCTGCTCTTTCAAATCAAGATGAAAGGCATTTTAAGTTCATTAAACTTTAACATGACTTTATTGAAACACTGGATTTTGAGGTCAAACTCTAATACTCTTCAGCACAAAACAGGAAAAGCTCAATACTACCACATTTCTTTTCCAAACAGTTTTAAGAACATCTCCCAGGAATGGCATTCCTGCAAAACACTTTCAGGGCTAATTTTCCTGCTGAACTGCTTCACCACAAATTTTAGATTAGACACAACACTAGCTGAAATCACATGTTCCTCACTGAATTAAAAGATACATCACTTAGAAGTTATTTCCAAACCTAAATGTTGAGCAAAATATATTTGTGGTCCTGCATTTTGGGCCACAAATTTGGACAAACATTTTTAAGACTTAAAAAGCCATTCCATCGCATGGAAATGGACACAGGTTCTGGGTCAGAAAGAACAACTCCTTAATGAATATGACAACTACCTTTAGAAGATCTACACAGAGAAACCCCACAAAGACAGTAATTTTGCCCCAAAAAAGAACATCTCAACCTTTCTTTCCTGCTAAGGACAGGCTACATGAACCCACAATTACCATAATACTACTGATGGAAGGATCCACTCCTCAAGCCTATTTCTAGTGAGGTGTGCTACAAGACAGTGTTACATAATACATTTCCCCTCTTGTTTCAGGACTTTTTAATCAGTTGTTGTTTTCTTATGTTTCTCCCATTAGTCATGGCAAATAACTTAAAATTTCTCTTTGTTTTAATTATCTATTTTTTTTACTTTGTAGCAGATATTTTTAACACTAGAGAATAATTCACATTACATGAATATTGCTAGAGCTTGTCCTCTTGAAATAATGTGATGTGCTATGGGCCTTCCAAGCTACAAAAACCTACATTCTCAGAAAAGAGAAAGCAGATAGTTTAAATTAGGCAGATTCCCCAGGGCTGTATGAATCTGAGCAATTATAGCTGGGAAGACACACAAATTTGAAATATGCTCCAGTGTGCTGCTCAGGAGCTTCTCATGAAGTGCAGCCCACCTTGTACCCAGCAAGGCTCAGCTATCCCTACAACCACACTCTCCCATCACTGTCTGCATTAACAAGCAAATATCCCAGGCAGCAAAGCCTTTCATCTCAGCTAATCATTTTAGCAGGGTCTTCAGCAGAAAAGGAAAACTACAGGGCCATGATACAGCTATAGAGGCATTCCAGTAGGATTACAGGAGTCACTTCCATACAGCTTCATAAAACCTGCACCAGCACAGTACCAGCAGTTACCAGCACTTTCTGAGGCACAGTCCTTCTAAATAACAATATTGCTTGAAGGCATCACTAAGAACAATTGGGGAGTTAAACCTCAGCTTTTACAAAGAGTGCCATCTGCTCAGCATACTTGCAGCGAAAGCAGCGGCCTCAGCACAATCCACAGAGAAGATGCATCACCATATTCAGAGCTGCCAACCACAATTGCAAACTGAATGAACTCAGTCCCTGAATAACTTGCTCATGACTACTTGTAGTGATTAACATCAAGGCAGGGTGGTGGGTAAACGTGCAGTGCCCTCTTTGTGATGCAGAAAAAGAAGATCAGGACAGGCAGAACTCAGAGCAAAACGGCTCAAGTTAACCCCATTTATGAGTCCCATAAAACCTCAGAACATTACACACCTGTTAAAGACCACTTAAGATTTTAACATATTCTGCACTTTTAAAAATGCTCTATGAATTCAGTCAAACCAAACACCACGAAGAGGACATGCACACATCGCAAACAAGCCCTCTGGCGTATGGGCCAAAAACTGCTACTTCACATCAAGTATCCAAAATGCTAAGCCAGACCCACAGAAAAATAAAAAAAATTAAAAATAGGAAAGGAAAGTGGGAAATCAAAGCTTGGCAGGAATTTTCAACAATATTTAAAAATAAGCATTTTCAAATTCAGAAAAGTATGTGATCCGACCTGATATCCTGCATCACTTTGTGCACATACATGGAGGGTAGACCGTTAAGAGAACATGCAACCTAAATATTTCTGCACACAACTTCACACAATTTAGCAAAACTGGTGTTACTGTGAAATGCTAAACTTGAGCCACCAAGTAGCACGAAGAGGTTTTCAAAATAGCTGCCTCAACATAAGTTAGGTTTTAAAACCTTGGCAGAAATCCCTTTTCAACCAACCACGCATCAACTGACCATAAGCCCAAAGGCAACAGCCTCCAAGGGCACTTCAGGGAGTCTCACTCTTTCTATTTTGAGTGTAAAAGATGCTGCAGGCAATAGCAATAGTTTGAACATTCTCTCTGGTGTTTCTTACACTCTACTTATCTTCCAGGAAAAAGAATTCAGAGCTTGATCTAAATCCTACAGAGGTAAGTAGAATTAATGAGTGTTCACTTCAAGTCACAATTCACACGGTAGCATTATCTCATCACCATACCTCCATCCAGAGAAACCTAAAATGTGAGGCACCTCTGCATCTTAGTGCAGAGAAGGTGTGGTCCTCCATCTGCCTTTAACCTTCTCTGTGCTGGAGTCAGACATACTTACTCATAGATCCTCAGCAATTCAGAGGGAAAAATACCATGGCCTTCATGGCCTCTTATCAGCTGATATAAGGCATCACTGCTATATGAGGCAGTATTTGATGGGAATTTGAAGTCAGACACTGAAGTACAAAAGTATAATTTAAATCTTGACTGCTACCAAGCAAGCAGAACACAAGGAATTATACAAGCTACTGATGCTGCTGTAATTATTACAGTATCTTGGAGTGTGTGCAAGCAAAATAACGTGTTCATTTCTTAATGCATCAAATTTCCTACAGAACAGTGAAGTCAGACTGCTTTGACAATTAACATTTTTAAGAGCCAAGTTCTAATCATTTTATTTTAGTTGACTCTCAGGCTTCTTTCCATGTATAAACAGTGTGAATGAAGGAACAAGCAATAGTACAAAATACCCTAAGCATAGCTAATACAGCACGTACCATTATATAACTCAGAAACAAACAGGTAAATTTGATGGTACCAAGGATTAAAGGGCATATCTAAGGATTTTGGAAACACAAATCATCTTGTTCTGCTACGCTTGACCAGTTTAAAAAATGCTTTTAAAAATGCCTTGCTTTGTTGGGTGTTTTTGGTTTGGGTTGGTTGGGGTTTTTTTCAAAAAATATTTGATTATAGCACCAATGTCTTTTTTTTTTTTTTTTTTCTTCTGCCAGGCAATTATACTATAGTCTCTACATGATTTAAAATAAGTTTCAGGGATAGAATGAGCAAAAAATAAGGACTAACAGATTAACTGAATACCTATTAACCAATTATATAATAAAATTCTGAATGAAAGCAAAGGCCAAAAGTGTTTTGGATTGTAATATAAGAAAGCTGAACTATACCTATAGGTCTGCAAGAGCATTTTAAACAGTACATGCGTGGCTTTTATACAAATTGCTACAATACCTCTATAGTATGCAATCTGTGTCTAACGTTTCACGTTCTGAATACACAAAGAAACAAATATCCTACTAATAGTCCTTCAGTGTTTCATGTTACCAAGACATTCACTATTGACATTTAGTATAGGATGACAGAAAGGGTCATTGACCGATATTTTTCCAAAAGACATGTTCTCACTTGACAGTGTGGTGAACTGAAGCCAGTAGCATTCACTGAGCTTTGAGAGAACGTCTTTCCCTTAAATATAAAAATTCAAAGCCTTACTATAAAAACATCAGTTCAGATTGCATTTTACACATCATAAGTCTTAGCAAATAGCTGGTATTTCACAATGCCTCAGGTCTTAAATATGACTTGTCAAAGTAAAGTAAGAGCAAAGAAAAGGTAGCTCCAGATGATGCCAACTACACTAAAAAGTGCAGGGGAAGAAATTAATAGCCATTTGAAAAACTGCACATCAATTCATACTTCTCTGTGAAGCAGAATTTTTGAAATACTGAAATAATACAATGTAAGGTAGTACAAAACATTGCTATGAAGCATTATGGAATGAGATGGAAGTACTGCAATGCTGTTTCACAGCAACAGAAAGGAGAACAAAAAAATCAAAGGTTTTTGATGGGGCATCTTGTTCAATTTGGTCTTTAAAGAACTACAGGTACCATTTTAGTATTGGGGGAACGAGTTCAAAAACTGACACCTCTATATCAAACAGGAATTAAGGAAGATAAAACTGTCAGTGATCTAATAAAACAAAATATATTCCTCTGTACTCATACACAATGCAGGGCACAAGCCAGGATTTCCCTGCCTGCTCCAGGCGGTGACACACTTGAGTGTAGACAGAAGCTGCCCTCTCCCTGGGCATGTGGCAGCACTCAGAGGGGAGCACACCCCCAGCAGCTCTCCTTTGCAGCCACAGGCACTTGTGCTATTCCCCTCTGGGTCAGCTGCTGCTCAGGGAGCCAACATTGCTTCAGCAGAAGGGTCTCCTCTATTTCACCGATATCAAACTCACCAGCCTGCTAGCTGCTGCTCCCAGTTACCCCTCCTCCCCAAGACCCACACCAGTGAAACCCAGGCTCAGCTATGCCAGTGCCAGGAGTGCCAGGTCCCTGCTGGCATGGCCAGAATGGATGCTCCCTGGACAGTCCCTGTGGGCTCTGCCCCTCAGCCCTGGCAGCCGCCTTGCCTCTCTCTCAGCTTGCAGCCCTTTCTCTCCCTACCCTCTGTATTTCCTTCTTTACAACTATGATTTCATCAACTCTTTTGACCTTCAAAGGAGAGCAGGAAGGGATGTATGTGAGAAATCCAAGATCCTCTAACTCCCCAATGCACAAACTGTACCGATGTTTTTTGCTAACTTAGTCTGATGTGCAGTGCTGCAGCCTAGCAAATAACCTCCTGCACCTCACAGGCCTAAAGCAGCAGGTTATAACAGAGACTGGCGTGCCAGCAATGATAAAGCCACTGCCCATTATCATTAAAGAATAACACGGCAGATTCAAGATTGGTTTTTTGTACCTATCTTGTGATAAATATCAAAATTCTTAAGTGTCTTGCCTGCTGATACCCTTTTCAAACCAGCTTCCCAACTTCTTCTGACCATTCTCTCCAGTTAATTTTGTTTCCCTTGATTACTTCCTCTTACTTCATATATATATGTGTGTGTATATACATATATGTATCCTTTAATGCTTTTGATTTGTTTCTTTTCATGAGCAGTCCTTCAACTTGCCACTACCACAGGTCTCCCACTTTTGTCAGACAAGGCTCAGAAAAAAACTTGGCTTTTCCCACATGACACAGCAGCGTGCCATATACAGACATTAATTTCTATGATCCACTGCTGGCACACACTACAGCCTCTGTTAGAAACCAGCACAAATATTCTTTCTATTAATGTATTACATATCTGCCAGCACATCAAAATTTTGTGCAGAAGGGAGCATTTGAGGTACCTCTTGGCAAGATACATATGCTGCATTTAATAACTGTATGATAAACATAACATGTAAAATAAGCTTTACCACAGAGCACAACTGCAGTTTTTCCTTCCCCTTGCAATTAAAAAGAATCAATTAAAATCATTGTATCAATTTTCAAGAGCTATTTTCTTCATCTTCTTAAGGTAGGAAGAATTACCTAGAAAAACCAGGTCACTACTTTTTCATCAGTCTTTTCTTAGAACAAAACAGAGGTCACATTAAGGTTTTGCTTTGAAGAAATATTTGTTCAAATTATTTTATCAAGTCCAACACATATAAGATATGCATATGTACACATAACATACACATGGATAAATACACCTTTTATGGATCATATCTCTTACGGCCAATATAGTTTTCATTTAAATGAATCATGGGAATAAAGTTAAATGTGGTGAAGATGTTAAGTGGACCAAAGTACCAGCAAGTAAGCAATGAGATTGAAAACATTTCAAAAGTTAAAAAGGTATTTTTAAAATAACTGAATTCTTTTAAATGCATGTGAATATACAGTAAGTTTCAAAGAACTCAGGAAGGATAGGGAACAGTTAAATAAATATCTTGTTTCTACACTGTCAAAAACTGAACCAGTTTCTAAACTCTTGTTCAAGTCCAAGAAGTTTTACAGTTTCAGAAAAACTGTATTAATCTAAATGTATCTTCATGGTACTTCCTAGCACCCAACACAACAAGAAAACACAGCATATCCACCTGCAGGGAGCTCACAGAGGGGGGATGCACACTTGGGGAGGAGATCAGGGCTGTCAGTTGGGAGGAATGGGGAAGCTCCACACCGAAGGCAGGATCAGAGGAAGCAGAGAGGTTATGTCTCACTTAGCACACCCACATCCTGAGACTACCTGATATCACTGGAACCAAGAAAAATAAACTCCTGCACAAAAGCTCTGTTATCACACCAAAATATGACATGGATGACAAAGATAACCAACTTCCTTTGGACAACATGGTCACATCAAAAAAAGTAACTCCCTAAAATTAGAAAATATTTGAACTTTTAATACTGAGGGATATTTCATTTATTTTTATTAGAGTAATAGGAAATAGTTATTTTTAATATTTAATCCATGTTAACATCCCCTTTAGGTAAACTCGTGTGCTAGTATTGCATTAAGTGCTGTTTTCCTGTTTAGCAATCTCTCACAAGTTAACTAAATGCCTTGCAAAAACCATTTCAAAACTAGTTTGCAAAGTATTAAAAGATAAGCATTAAACAGATGACATCTTCTGCAAATCCATCAGAATCCACTGATTTAGGTTTTACATTTCTGGTGATAAATTACTTAAGTTCTTGTCTGATTATGATTAAACATTAGGATTAGTACTTTCTGTTATGGATCACTTCTATTTTTATTACTTTCACCAGCCTACATTAGCCAAGAGGTAGCATCTGAGGCAAGTGAATGGCTGCAGTGAACAGCTCTGAAGACACAGACACTGAGCTTCAGTGCCCCATCCTCTGTCTCACTGTCACCAGGGACTGATGCTCCACTTCAGGGGAAACCCTGCAACACACCAGTCACACCTCCCTTATTCATTTAGCACATTCCCTCTTCTAGCTCCATTCCCAGCAGCTATAGTGTTTAAGTGTTTGGTGCCTACAATAAGACCACTTTCACAGCACTGACTGAATCAGGCAGGCTCCCCTGCAGTTAAAGGCCAAAAGGTATTACTTGATCCATCTCTTACATTTCCTTTTCCGATGGCACGCACACAGGTTGAACTAACTCAAGCTGTTAGCTGGTGGGAGTTCAAACAGCAAAGTGAGTTTGAACCTTGACATGAGCTCTTAATAGAGCCAACATTTTCCTGTTCTGATCAAAGTGAAAAAAAAACTGGACATGCATGTCCCTGAACCTGAATTTCCAATCTCACGCAAAGCCCATGTCTAATTTTTCACAGAGGACCTCACACCAAGACACACCAGCTTCTCAGACAGGAGCCAGCAGCACTGAGCTGGCAATCCGGAAGAGGAAGGCTCAATGCTTCTAAGCCTTTATATATGCAAGGTTTATACTTTTAACATCTGAGGCTCACTTTCTGGAGAGTGTAACTGAATCAGCTGACTGAATCAGATTCTGTTCTTCAAAGGACAACTTCCACTAACCAAATATATATATTTTCATAAACATACAGTAATGCAGATGAAAACAGCCAGCATTCAAAAAGGTTCAAATCCCAATGGTTTGCAGCCTAAAGCCACTGAGACATTTCTCTTGCACAGGCATTATCTCCAAAAGGTAAAGAGGTAGAATCCACAGATCTCAAAGGCATAAAAAAGCCCACCCTGGGAACAGTTGTGACACGAGGTGCATGGCTGGGGATGGGAAAAAGGCATGAGGTTCCCCATGCTAGCAGCCCATAGCAAAGAACACCCCTTGCCATTTGGTCAAGCACACGTTTGTGTTGCAATACTGAGCATCATCAGTGTCAGTTTCTACTCCTGCCCTGGCAAAGCAACAGTGCTCCTGTTTGAATCAGGTTCCACCAAAAAGCAGCATCTGGCAGTGCAGCATCAGTCACAATCCCTCTGCACTTCTGATGTAGCTTATGAGGGGTTACCAAGGACTACTGAGCAAAGCTCATGTGCATAACTAATGTGTAATCTGCCACATTTATTCTGGAAAAAATAAATATGTAACAAAATGGAAAAGACTTGATACTTATGTCAGAGGACTGACACCTACTCCCAGGTCTGCCTGAGGCACCACTTCTCACCTTCCTGTTCTTTGGAGCTGCTGCATTTGCAACTAGCCCCCAAGACATGAAAACTTCATTCATAGAGAAAGGCCTGACAAACATCAACCGCAGAAAAGAGACTAGGCTAAAATCAAACAGTCTGCCCTCAATGAGGCCCACACATGAAGCCTTCATCCACCCTTCTCAGTCTCTGTATTGATCAAAAACTGTGCAGTAAGAATCCCCTAACCCATTCTAAGACTTAATGGAAGAAAACAACACCAGATCAGGGAGTACAGGAGCTGCAGCTCAGTTCTAGAAGATGAGGGATAAGGGCCATGTGAAGCTCAAACAGCTCAGCTACACAGTATGGACACAGCAGCATTTTCAGACTCAGCAGTCAGTGGCCAAGACGATGTCCATCCTAATGCCAACTCTGCTCTGCCTGCAGTGTCTGCAACTCATTATTCATTACCCCCCAAGGAACAGGTAAGCTAGCTAGTGTTTCTACAAGACCTCAAGACCCTATGATACAGCAACTTTATGATGCAAATCTACCATGATGCAGTATTAGTTTACTTACAAGTTCTATTCTGACAAAACTCACAACTTAGGGCACAACTCCAAGCAGTTCTCAACAATTGAATAAGCTTCGTCACCAAGACTTCTTCAGAAACTATTACTAAGAGCTCTTTGGAATCTCAGCCACAAACTGCGAGCAACTAGCAGAATTTCAATTTCAACAATTTTTCAAATTTTCACTTGAGTGATCATTTCCAGCAGAAAAGGTGTCCTCCAACAGGCTTTTCATCAACCCCACAGAACCTCACTAGGATCACCAAATCTTGAACTCGCAGAACACATTCCCAGTAAATTTCATACTCCGTAGAGTTATCCATTATAGATTTTGATCCAGCAACAGTTCCCCTTGTTTAAAGGGTAAAATTGGTGTAGGGCAGAGAAAGGCACCACTGAAGAGAGCAGTCTGCAGCACTGTGGAGTGCAGGTACCTCAGGCGTACAGCAGACAAGGAGACAACTGCTGTAAATAATCCCAGACCTATAATTATAATCCATAGTTCAAACACAGAGAAATAAATATTAATCTTGATTCTCAAACCTGCTATAACAAAGAAGACAACAGAGTGATAGTTAGTTTTAGTAGACAGAAGGAGACCACCATGGTTTTAATTCATCAAAAATAAAATTAAGTAACAGTAGTCCAGATAATCAACATTAATCTAGAATTCAAGTTGGTGCAATGAGTTAGCCATCTCAAAAATACTGTGTAATATCATGACAACACCTTTCCAGCTCATTAAAAAAAAATATATAAACCCAGGCTCTGGTTTAGCAAGTGCTGAAACTCACAAGTTGTAATGGTGCAGAGAAAAACTGAACTGGACATCTTCCACTCAGAGAAGCCCACCCATTGTGCTGCTCCATCACTCAGATGAAGTATTGCCTCTGCATATGCCATTCAAGCAGGCACTTAAGCTCTCAAGTACGTGGAGATAGCCTTTATACCATTCACCTCTAGTGCAAGAGTCTCAGAGCTTGGACTCTGACTGGCGGAACTACGTTCTCCCTTTTTGCACTCTGAGCTTCCAGAAAACGCTGCCTTGGTAGTAAGACATAGCTGCTAAAAGAAAGAATTAGTAAGAAATAAAAAAACTGGGTTTGTAAGCAAACATCGACAAAGACATGGACAAAGTAGTGTAATTCACTACTACTGCTTTTTGCCAGTGTCCTAAACATGAACGGCAATTTGTATTGCTATAAATCAGAAAGAGAACACAACACTGAAATGTTACAGTGTATCTGTTTCTCAATGTTGTAAAACACATGACAAGCTCAGAAGTCAGTTTCCTTCCAGACGACATCTGCTTGGCTGCCACCATCTCTGCCGAAGCATAGGTGCACACGAAGCAGTGACAGGAAGTCAAGTATATATAGTCTCTTCTTGAATTATTAATATAATCTTATCTCGATATCTGAAACCAACTTCATGAGTCACAGTAACAACACATCAGTCCAAACTAGAAAGCGCATTTAAAACACGGCTGAATTAGGAATTAGACTTAGGTACTAAATAATGATTCCAAATATCAACTTAAAAAGCCAAAAATAAAAGGGCCTGAATACAAGAAAAAAATAGTACTACACAGGCAACCAGCTATCAAGAACACGATTTCTCGTTACTAACCAGTCTTCTCCAGTCAACCCCCTAAGTCACAAAAAGCTGGGAAGAGCAGCTGACTGGCGCTACCAGGGCTTCACCCGCCGCTTCCCACAGCCCCTGCCCCGCACTCGCCGCCCGGGCGGGCTCCGCTCCCCGGCCACGCCGGCCCGGCCCGCGCCCTCCACCGTCCTCCCTCCCCAACACGTCCCTAGGTGTAGCCAGAAAAACTAGAAGCAAGAGGTCGTTGGATTTGTAACCGCTCACATTAAACAGTCACGCACACAGATGTTAAACTGCTGACCCTGGGACTACTGCGGCAACTTCTCCTTAGCGCGGCCACCCCGTGACGGGCCCGGGAGACTCCCGCCCGAACCGCCTCCCGTTGCGGGCGGCGAGCCCTCGCGGAGGTTTCGGGAGCCGCCAGCCCGGCGCTGCCGTTGCGCCCTGTCCCAGCAGCCGGGACGGGACGCGCGGAGCCCGGGCTGGGCAGCCGCACCGCGAGGGGCAGGTGTCGTGCGAGGACTGCCCCGGGTCCGACTGATGCTCAGCGCCCTGCAGGCGCAGAGGCTCCGGGCTGCAGAGCGGCGGCGGCCGCATTCCGCTCCCGCGGGTCCATCCCGCATCCCGATGCCGCGGGTCCATCCCGCTCCCGCAGGTCCCGCTCCGCGCCGCCACAAGTCGCGAGGCAAAGCACGCGGCGCGAAGGGCGCGGACAGGGGAAGGGGCCACGGGCGGGGGGCAGCGGCCTCACCTGGGACATCTGAGGGCGCAGGTTGATCTCCTTGAGGTTGATGGAGTGGCTGCGGAGGTTGTTGAGCAGCTGGCAGAGCAGGACGCCGTCGCGCAGTGTCTGCGCCAGGTCAAAGACCTGGGCCGTGTCCCAGGTCACCCGGTGGTTGGGCGGCAGCACCTTGCAGCTGATCAGCCACTGCCCGCACTGCTTCCAGGGCTCCATCCCCGCCACCGCGCCGNCTACCGCGACCGGTCCGTCGCGCCCCGCCCCGTGTCTGTGTCCGCGCCCGCCCCGGGAGGCGGCTCCGGCGGCTCCCACCGCCCCTGGCCGCGCCCCGCGCCCGCCCAGCGCAGCCCAGCCCAGCCCGCACCTGCCCGTCCCGCGGCGGCCTCGCTCGGGGCGCTGGCAGCCCCCGTCAGCCCTCGCCGGGCAGCTCCCAAGGCTGATCCGTGAAGGTCCTTGTCTCGTCTGCTCGCCCAATGATGGCACAAACACAGCACCCGCGGCACACAAGGCGCAGCTCTGACAGGCAGGTGTAGGTAACAGCGCAATGGCATCTTCTGCCGTACTGTCACTCCTTTGTCCTTCTGCCAAGCAAACAGCTGAGTGCTCAGAAGAGGTTCAAGCAGAATACTCTCAGCGTCTTCTAGAAATCATAGAGAACACATCATGGCATAGCATTGTTTTCCCATCTGTTCTCCCCTAAAGGACTTTGCAAAGACTTCAACTTTTCTTGCACTTTAAGTAATATTTAAAAATACGTAATAGCTTCCAACAAACATTCAGACAACTTAAAAAAAAAATACAAGTGATTTTAAGTTGCTAAGTGTGACAAACTCCAAAACCAGACAACAAACACCAGAGTCCACAATATCCTCCAAAACTCAAAAACTATTATTTCTTTTTGAATTTGAGTTTTGAAGCAGTGCTGGACACTTAATTTCCTAAAAAAAGAAAACGAAAAAAAACCNGAAGTGCTAGACACTAAATTACCAAAAAAAAAAAAACAAAAAAAAACAAAAAAAAAACCCAAAAAAAAAAAAAAAAAAACCTGGGGTTTTTTTTTTTTTTAAGACATATTAAAACATGTTTCTTTTGGTTTTTTTTTTAACCAGAGAACCCTTTAAATGTACTATTAATATTTGAAGGGAAAAAATGTGAGGGGAAAAAAAATCCACACAGACAGTCCAGGGTGAGAAAGTCTTAAAAGAGCAAAACACTAAAATGGTTATTCAAGATAGTCCACAACTATTGCTGGTTCCCACACTTCTTCTGTTAAAAGCCTGACACTTATTGCTTTCTGAGCTCAGAGTAATCACACAAATCCTTTTAATAATTTCTGAAAAATTTAATACAGATGTTATAGGAATTTATCTCCGGAATTGAGGCCTAGCAAGTGATTTGCATGTTTCAGTAAGGTCAATATGCTGATTCACTTTTTTTCCTTTCTTTAAACAGGCAGTATGTCTGCTATTCCAGGCATTTTCCTGAGCAGCCACTGGCTGCAGAACATGCCCCAGGACAGCTCACCATTTTGTATTGTGTGCATCCAAAAACACAAAAAGAATCAGGGTCCAAAATGTAGGCTCCAGCTCCATGATTTGTTCCACCTGTGCCACTGCCCAGCAGTGATGGGATGAGACAGGTGTGACTCGCTACCTCATTAGAAGGCACAAGTGTTGCTCAAGGTCATGTGGGAACAGCATTTGGTTCCATTCTTAAAGATGCACAAAGCTGCAAACACCTGGCTTGGTCTTCAGCCCTCTGCGTGCATTATCTGCACTGGCAAAACAAAGAGGCTCCCAGGTCTGACCAATGCGGAGGGAACTCACAAAGCCTGGCCTGACGTGGCAGAGCACAAGTAAATTTTACCAGAATGCAAACTCCAGTCAGAAGTGAGTGGTTTTGCATGAATCAAAAGAGGGATCCTGATTCCAAATTATTTGTGACAGTGCAGCTGAGCTTTAACTCTTTAAAATAAAATTACACAGGAGAGTGTGACATTAGGTTGAGTTGCCCCAGTAGTGCTTCCTTCCCTGCAGGTCTCTCCTGCTCCACGGCTACCTGGGCAGTCACAGTCATGCAGCTCCCATTTCTCAGGAAATGTGAATTCTCTGCTTAACAACCTCAGCCCAAATACTCAGTCACCGATAGCAGGTACCTCTGCCTCCTCACACCAACATTTGGTTGTTTTATGCCTGAGCAGCTAGAGGAGAGAGCAGTTTGCAACATAACTGTGCTATCAAAGTATCAGACTGCCTGTAACCAGGCAGAATTAGAAAGAATTTCATTCCTAATTTAAATCAAAAGGGACTGAAACTAACAGTTTGCACTGTGATTGTTCAGATATCATCATCCATCAAAATGAACATACAGCAGTTTGATCAAGAGTACAATAAACACTTTCTCATAGAAATATATTTTTATCTGTGACAAGTATGAAGTGATAAGTAAGAATTCAATTGTGCCCACAAGCTATCCACTCTCAGGCTGACAACAACCATAACACTAAAGCAAATGCAGAAAGCAGAAAAGCAAAACAGATAAAAGAAACAGAAAACCATCTTCACTACATTATCCACATCCCCAGTTCAGCTGCCTCCAGCCAGGATTGGTGGTACAGCACCCTGAAAGCAACATAAACAGTTGGGATGCCTTTGCAGAGATACAGAAAAACGAGCACTGTTCTGATTCATAAATAGTAAGAAAAACACTTCAGGTTGGTTGCTCAAATCAATCTAATCCTTTTTTACACAGTTAATAGGAGGAATCCAACACTCCTTAATCTAAAATTTACATCCAAACAATACATATGCTTTAAAGGTGGTGGTTGCAATTCTAAATATTTGAAAAACCTATACAGACATTTTAAATTGTTTATAAGTCATAGGATGTCATAGTGCAATATTAGAACCAAATTTCATTGAAAAAACACTGGTTTCTCTATTGTATCTCATGTAATTAACTGAGTGACATTCTTCCAAATGGAGAAGAATCCATATAACCATACAAATTCTAGAAAAATAGTTCTCTGCAAATAGTTACATGCTTGAGAGAAGGGAAGGGGCAATTGGATTCAAGGCCGAAATTCATGGTCAGCACAGTCTTGCTAGAGTAGAAGGCAAGAAATATTTGCACATTCACATTGCTTCTCTCAGAGTACTCTTAACCTTCTTCAGCCTCCTACATTGTCCTCAGTCAACTTTATTGGAAGCAGTTCAACTTTTCTTTCAATCCTAAAATTTGTTTCTGTTCAAAAGCTACTTCTACATAGGCTTTTTTTTTTCCTATTAATTGATAAAAAGAGACAGAAAAAAGAAAAAAAGAAAAATCTATACCACAAATATGAAGTACTTTAAATGAACCAATTGTTGAAGATATACTGGAAGTTTGTCCTTTTCCATCCTGTTCTTCTCCCCATACTCCATAGATGTATCTGGATTGAAAGAGGGGCCAATTTACAGTCACCTCAGTCCATCTCCCCCAGTTTCATCAGGACTGATTTGGCAGACAGATCTCAGCTTAGGTTTTCACAACGTTCGATGTACATCATATAGGTTTGGGTTTTTTTAACACTAAGCCATTTGCTGACGCAGTTTTTTCTTTGGATTTTCTGTAAAGAAAATCTTCCAGACATACATTCCCCTTTCAAAATACTGCAAAGCAGTATAAAACCAAATATATATATATATATATATTAAAAGAACAGCAAGTCTGAAGGAGAATTGTGCCCCAAAAAGCACACAAAAAACCAAGATTTTGCATGGTTTTTCTCTCCTTCCAAGAGACAACTGTCTCCTTACTGGAGACATAATCATAAATTTTTTTCTTTACTTGGATCCTGTACTGCATCCTACGAAGGTGGCAGTTTTCCAATTCTTTTCTTCTTGCTTTACTTAAACAAAAACAACCCACCTCAATTTAATAAGGGCACATGTGCAAGCTTCCCCCAGTTCATCTCCATTTCTCATCTTCCACAGGTTGTTTTCAACAGTCTGATGATGATTTCAAGGCAAACCCAAATCAGATTACAGGATTACAGGATGGAAAAAGAACTCCCCTCTTCCCTCAAGACAGAAGGAAAAGAGATCCTGACAAAAATAATTTTGTGGTCTCAGCTGACAAGAAAGTGGTATTTTTATCAGAAGTCAAGGTGTTCAAGTGCATATAACCAAGATATGAAAAGCTAGAAATTGGCACAAGTAAGCCCTAAAGCAAGGAAAAGATTTTTTTAATGTTTTTTCATGGTCTATTCAGTACCCAGAACCAGGAAGCCAGAAAGGTTTTCCTGCATGAAAAAAGGATCAGTTGCTGAAAATGTGACACATACAGGAAACACTGTGCACTGGATGAGGTCTGAATATATAGAAAAACTAAGAAAAAACTTCACATTAAAATAAAAGTCTCTACCTAAAGTTTGGAAAAAATGAAAATTTCCATTCATTAAATACCTACTGAAACAGTGAAAGAATATCTAGAGTACTATTTCTAACTCCATTACTAATAGAATATTTATTTTAAAATTACTGCTATTAGGCAATTGAATTTTTCATATCCTAAAGGCACAATTTACTAGCAGCCCCTAGTCTCATGCTGTGTTAACTGCTAGAATAAATAGGGCAATCACACAGGATCTCTGAGACACTGTTCCAGTTTTCCATTTACAATGTTAAATCTGTATTTACATATTAATCTAAGTTCAGTAAACAAAAGTTTCCTTTTATGCTTATGAGTCAAAAGTATTAATAATTTTTAACAACAGAACATTCAAATTTATTTTTAGAGAACACAGCAGGCAAAATATTTCTAAACACTCAGTAGGCAGTGAAGTTTCATCTCTAAAGTTACCCATACTTGTCTCACCTCAAAAATAAAGAGCATAAATATTTCAGAACATTCTGCTACCTACTTTTTTTTAAACTTTTATAAGTGAGTGTACCTCGGTATTGTTTGTCTAATGAGGCTGGGCCAACACTAGCCTGCAAATCAGTAGAGATTTAAGAGATAAGGGGCTCTTTATTCAGGCCACTGGGATTGAATTTGCAGCTGCAAGGACAACCGTGCTAAAGGAAAGTAATAGGGGCCATGAACATTTATTTTGAAAAAAGAACCCAAACACATCTCATCCTAAATCTTGAATTTCACTGTCTAGAATCTCCACTTCAGTAGAAGTCAGTGGTATCTGCAGCTGGGTTATAAAACTGTGTATCCAAATTAGAGACCTTATTAATAGGACCAGTAGTGTCCTACACCAACCACAGACAAGACACTGACAGACAAAATTAACCTCTATCTTAAGACATCATCTCCCATCCATGATGCTGATATCAGAACTTCCCCAGTCCTGGTTAAGAAATGCTGCTCTTGAGATAAAATTATCAGACTGAAATAATGATTTAGAAACAAAAGTCTTTAAATTCAGATCTACTAAATAGATTAATTTCAGAAATTAACTACACTGCTCTCACTGTATTAGAAATACTGGTAGATGTGTACCAATTTAAGGCACTTTAGATTTATCCATCCCATGAAAGTACCAAGTGGCACACATGAGAACTATGTCCCTCATTAGCTGCCCCTCTTCGTGCAGCAGTGGAAAGCAGATTTCATAATATCTGAATAAAGACAAAGAGCCACACTGAGAAGTTTCTCAGGGGTTCATTTACAGGTATGTTATACCTTAAAAGATCATAAAACTGCTGTGGAGAAGACAGAAGTTACTTTAGTAGCAAGGTGCATTTACAGCTTAGGTTTATATTAGCTGAGGTCAGTGATCCATGTGGCAAACCCAAATTGTAGAACTATTTCACCCTTTCTCCCTTTTTCTTAAAAAGCTATACCAGGACTAAAATAGGAGTGGAGGTCCATTACCACCTGCAAAAAGTCCTACAGTTAACTCTGGCTAATCTATAAACTTGTTTTGTGTTCTGTGGGCCACCATCTCACCCTCAGAAAAGGAAGGGATTGCCAGAAAACAGCTCACTGAAGAAGTAAAAATTTACTTCTGGCATGTAACAGTAAAGAAGCAATACTCTCTGTTAGGATGCAGGCTGCATGAAAGGCACAGTGAAAACAAACACAACTTGCCTTAAAGTGCTTGTGAAGGTAATATGGACTTCAGTCCAGTAAGCCAAAGATCTAACCACCCACAGGCATAGCAGAGGTGTCTGCTAAAGGACTGATTTAATAGGCAAAACTGAGAGAAAATTCAGTGTCCAAACATCACTTAACTTGCTTCCCATTTTTATCCTTCCATGTTTCCTGCAGTCAGACCTTCTTAAATCACTGCAGCTTGTACACAAGATTCAACCAAAGGAAACAAAGCTGAAATTAAACCACCTGGGTACCACACTGCAGCGCTTCCCCCCACGCTGTGTAAAAGGCCACTTTACAAAACAGCCTGAAAATGTCAATACCCAGGCACGATTTTAATAAATGCTTATATGACATCAAAAGGTTTCAGATCCAAATTAGATAAACTGATGCAGAGTATGTTTTTTAAAGGAATAAAAACACACCAGTAAAGAAAGACAAGTATGACCAGCACAAATTCATCCCCAGCAAATCCTGTCAGCAGGAATTGGAGCAGAATCTGATGCTGCAATCACAAAAAAGATACTTTCCCTTGCTCCAAGGGAGAGTTGTTCCTACCAATTCAGTTCCCAAATAGCTGTGTTATATTGCCTCCTTCACTGGGTTTACAAATAGGATGTACAAATGAATGCAGGGGGAATTACAGAGTTTGATTTGTTGACTCTTACTTCTCCTGTTCCTAGGAAGGTACCAAACGGCAGATGAAGCGTGGGCAAGGGCCAGGCAAAGGTCTGGCAGCAGAGAAGGTGTTCTGGCATGCAGTCTCTGGAGCAGGAACAACGCTGAGCAGGCAGGAGGACCGAGCACCGGGCTGGCCACCAAGAAGCCCCGGAGGTATGCAGAACACCCGAGGAAGTGATGCAAGGCAAATCATCAACCATTCCCAAAGGCCAGTCTTTAGTCTCCGGGATAACTAATGGCTCCCAGGTGTCTCAGCCGGAGCTTAACTGCTCTGGCACCCAGTTATGCTAAACCAAACCTCCTCAAACACCATTCACGTGGGCTTAAGGAGGTCCCTGTTGGGTGTCGAAGTGAATACAAGATAGGTTAAACTTGTCTGAAAGCTGTTCTTGGAGCGTTTTGTGATTGGCAGGTTTTCTACAAATTTATCTGCCCTGCTAGTTTGTCAACATCATCCTCACATGGAAATAAAGGGGTTTGTTTTTTTCCTTCAAACACTTTATGTGTTATAAATTGCAATAATACAAGGATTTGTCGTGATCCAGAATCATGGAGAATGATTGGTACTACAATGATAATCGATGCCTTTAGCTCTAGCAGCTGTGACATTCATTCCCTGCCGCTGGAGACAGCAGAACTATGGGCAGCAGTCACTCAGGAGCTCTTGTTTGCAGGTGGTGCATATTCAAAGAGTCTGCGATGAATCTGAAAAGGCATCTGAAAAGAGGCACGTTTCAGCCACCCGGGTGGTGAAATGCGCTGTTTGAGCACAGCTGATAAGGTGCAATTCAGCTGCTGTTTGGCTGGCTAAGTAAGCACGGCCTTGCATGGCAATGTCTGATAATGAGGTCCCAACCCATAGCTCAGAATTCCAGCCCAATCTGCAAGGATGGGAGAGAACTTACAAATTCACTAGCTTAAGAGGAAAGAATACAAAATGAATTTTTTAAAGGATACAAAACTGTGTAAAAGGATACAAAAGTATACGCACAATGATATGTTTACATTGTCCTTTTGCTCTACATTTAAAAATTAAATAATTATTTCCAATAGTATTACCCATCTACCACCATTTTCTCCAAAATAAGAGTGTGGCAAACATTGCGTTGTATAGATCTAAGCAAGTTCCCCTTCTAGATAACAACACTGGAAATGTCTGGTATGGCTTTTTGCCCCTTCTTGAGAAGGTGTCCTTTGGCTCTCTCGGGTGGGAGCTGTGCAGCACCGCCCGCAGCCACCTGCCCGTGTGCCCCTCACTGCTCACTCTGCCAGCTCCAGGTCCCCCGCCAGCCAGCACAGCTTCTAGGGACCGAGCTCAGCAGAGGTCAGCCTCCAGCTGTGCAGGATTATGTTCTGAAGACAGCCTCGACATTGTCTTGGCTTCCCGCTGTGGGATAGCATTCGGAGTGATGAAGGATTAGCCACCCACAGAGCTGTATTGGCCCTTTGGATGTCACATTTCTCAACAGCACTCTAAAAATGCAGGACTGAAGAAGGTAACAGTCCTCTGCTGCAATACTCACCATATAAGAGCCACAAATCTCTGTTTAATTTACCATTAACTACTTTAAAAGTATTTCTTGGCATATAAGAGGTGTTTATTTATATTTGTTTTGGAATTCAGGTACCCATGAAAGCAAAGGTCTGAATTTCCTTTCCCTTTTCAGGATGCTTTGCTCATGGAGTTTAGCATAAATCTCAGTTTCCCTTCAAAGACCCCAGGCAGCACATGTAGTTTTTTTGGAGGGGTTTGGTTTGGTTTTTATTTCCTAGGAGTGGAGGTGGGACACCTAGGGGGAACACACAGAAAACCTCATTTAAGTGATACCTTCAAAGCAAGCAGGTAGGGTCTGGTTGCTCATTTCATGTTCAGGGCCCACTGCTAACAACCCTCTGTATGTGTCCAGGGCACTTGTAGATACTGAGATAAATTCATCCCTGGTGAAAAGTGCTAATTTCAATAGTTACACTAGGCATGAATTTGAGTCACTATGTCCTTTCAAAATGAGCCTGTTGGGATTACAGGACTGCAGTTAAGCTCAGATATAACAGTTAGCAAGATCAAGGCCACTGCTGGATCACAAATACAACTGAGAAAAACAAATGTACTAATTAGCTGCCAGTCAAACCTATGAAAACGAATAGCAATTTTAAGTATCAGCTATTTGTAACAGCAGGCTTGTACTTGGACCTCAGATACCTTAAACAATCTGGAAGCTTAGCATAATGATTACTCTGAAAAGGAGAAAAAGCCCGTAGTTGTTAGGAGACAGTTACGTTTTAAGCAGATGGGAAAGAGTGTCAGTTTGAGGCAAAATATAGACCTCCCTTCTGCTGAATAATTAATGAAAAACTCCTTCCCCACCGTAGCCATTGTAACTGTGTCACTGAGTAGTCTCCATTTAATAAGGCCTCATGTGTATGAGCTCAAGTCACCTCTTACAATCAGATTTTTTTCCAGGGCTGATTTCTGTTGTGCTCTCTCCCTCTCCTGAACCTCTTCCACAGGACAAATTCTGTTGTGTCTAATCAAGCAGAGCTTCCAGTGACAGTAATCAAGGCAGCTTCATTTAGCAGTGCAGCCTCCCTTTATTTGAGAAATCCTGACTCCACTGAAGGCGGTTGAAGTCTTGACATTGACTTGAGCCACATAGACATGCCATATGTTGAGTTCTCCCTCTTCCACGAATTGCATTCTTCTGCTGGTTTACACCAGGACAAATAGTAATTTTCTCAGAAAGAATTCTATTTTCAAGTATTTGAATACATGCACTGCAAATGTTCAAATACACCTGAACTTAAAAAATAGATAAAGCAACCAGTTCTAATTTCAGGGATAGTATCCTAATATTTAGAGTTTCTTACCATACCAACTGCCATGAGCTATTGCCATTATGTTCTTGAATGTGTTTCACAACAGAAGGAGGATGTGAGAGCCTAGGAAGACAGAAAAACTTGAGAAAGTTAGATAAAAAAGGGATAAAAAATTAGAAGAAAAGGAGGTGGTCAGAGAAAGGCATAAGAGATTATGCTCTAACTTATCACAAGCTGAAAGACTAATGTGGACAAAGTGGTGGGGCAGGTCATCAAAGGACATTTGAAGCCAGTAGGGCAATGCCTGACTGCAGTGCCAGCCCGAGCAGAGAATGAACAGGAGAGAAAGCAGCCACTTCATACTTTTTCTTAATGAATGCGTTTAGCTGCAGTATTTGTCACAAAGCACTGGGTTTGTGCAAGCCCAGCACTAATAGGAACTCAATGCCGTTGTCAAATTCTGTGTGTACTTGGAGATTTAAGACCCAAAAGTTACCTCTGCCTCCACAGGCAGGGAAGGCAAACCCTCAGAACCACATGATGCAGATAGAGCAGGGAGCTGCCAGCTCAGAAGAGCCTCTGTAATACCTTGAAGCTCGACCTCTGGCTCTCCCCCACTGCCAGGGCTTGCATCCCTGTCAGCTACAGCCCTCAGGATCTCAGGGAATCTAGCTATTTTCTGGGAAAAGATGGAATTGCTGATGGGCAAGGATGGAGTGGTGTGGACTGCTTGCATTTCTTTACCATGCTGAGATCACAACTAAGGGGTGTTCCAGAGCAAACTTATTGCTTTTTAAAAACAGGGTGTTACTGCTTTTCCTCACAAGTAAGGGATGGCTGTGGTAGCTGGAGGGAAGGCACCATTTACAGTGCAAAAACAGAAAAGAAGGCAAGAGCCACAGTTGTTCGCTTGTGGTGAGTTGGCTGGACTATCTGAACTTGGTGGTGTAGTTCAGGATAATGCATTGAGCTCACGCCCTTGCTACATTAAAAGGTTTATAACTAGAGAAAGAGAAGTTAATTCCCTCATGTTCATGCAGGGTGGGCAGATGGAAACCAGACCTTTTTCTGCTCTCTCTGCTGCCTCTCAGCTCCGGGGCAAGATCCCAGATTCCTGGGGCATTGCCACCACAGAAAAGCCAGTTCACCAGAGCTCACCAGCAGAACAACACCCATCACTGGTTTATGGCAATAAATCTGGTGGGTGAGATGAAGTTTTCAAGTTCCCTCTTAGATTCGCCTTACATTCATAGCTTCTGCAATTAATGACAAAACATGATTTCACATCAGTGGGCATTTCATTCAGTCAGTCCATGCATTCAAATGCCCTTCACCACAGCAGAAATGGAGTATGGAAATACAAGCATTAAACACACTGAATTTTTAGTATGGCTGTCAGAGTAGTGTAAACAGCTCTTCCTATTAGCTCCTGTGATCCAGATCCTGCCTGAAATTAAATCTTAAATCTCCTCTTGGAGATTGCATGCTAGCAGATTTCTTTGTATAATACGCACAGCTTGCCTTCAAACGTGTGCTGCATAAATAGCTCAGGGAAAGGAAACAAACTCAAAGTCACACTTGTAAATTATTTGATCATGCTATTCAGTATTTGCCAAATCCCCTCATCTTTCTACAGAAAAAAAGGTTTCCTGATGCCCTAGGATCACAGCAAATTCTTTCAAGAGAATTCCCAAAGCTGACAATCTGCAGCCCCTTGCAAGACACAGCCAGGCAAACAAGACATCTGATACAGATGACTCTGAAGAATGCTGCTGTAAACCAGCTCTATTAGTCTTGCAGAAACACTGAGCTATTTCTTCTAAGTTGTTTGCCTTCAGCTTTTCAACAAGGAATAGCCGCTAACGTAATGCTGCTGCAAGTTTACAGAAGACTCTATTTTTAAAGACAAAGTTTCTAAGCATCAGGGTTTCCTAGACAGGATGTCTGCTGCACCTTGTCTGAAGGCTCTTGCACCATTCCTGGGATGGGCATGGCCAGCCAGGTCCTACAGCCCAGGAATAAACAAACTTGCTGGATACAAGGTCAAGCCAAAATTTGCTCCAGACCAAGCTGGAACTACACTTTGAGCTGACGTGATCCCTCTGCACTGCACTTTGTGTATGATTCTGCAACAATCCTGGCTTTTATCACGTCAGCTCACAGCAAGGCTTCTTTGGCTTGCAGTATTGTTACAGGAAAGATCTTTGCTTATGAAACAAAATTCATGTTGAAAATAAAGATTATTTGAACCCTTGCAGTGACCACAGTTCAAGTCTAAGAACACAATTAGCATGAGACCCTCAGTAATGTCAGCGCTGTCTTGAAGGCAATCAGTGTTCAGTGTTCACTGATCAGTGAGCTCAGTATAGCAGCACTGACCGTGAGTTCTAAACACAACTGACAACACCAACCAAGTACTCATTTAAAAATTAAATAGCAGGGACCAGTCTAGGACTTCTAAAAAATCAAAAAGCACAGAAACCTCTTAAAATGGCAATGGAGGAAGAAGCCTTTGAAGTGTCACACAAGGGTATGCCATTCAAGTAAAATGCCATTTGGACAGGCAAAAACTAAAACAATTATTTTAACAAAAAGGAAATAAATGAAAATTGAAAATATTTAAATGCAAAGCCAGGCAATGAGCTCAGAGATAAGGGTTTGTCCATCATCTGTTGTGGCACAGACAGCTTTTACTGGTGTGTGTGACAGCACCTTTCCTCAGCTGAATTTGCAGGGGAGCCAAGGATGCTTTTGTCATTTTGCACTCCACCCAACTGCATCTTTGGTATGTGATTTGCCTGAAGAGCGAGCGACAACTTATTTCCAACCTTTGCTCACCTTTTGTATTCAGTACATTTCTGGCATTTTTCGGCCCTGTCAAGTATAATGTGGGTGTGAAATGGGGATCACTTTCCCTTTTCTTGGTGTTATCTCCAGCTCTAAAGGCCCATTAATTCAGTAGGAACAACAATAACAAACTCAAGTAATAACTTCCAAACAAATGTTGCAGACAACAACAACAAACTTCACATGAAACTTTCAGGAACAGTGCTAGGGACTGCTGAAGGAGACAACATCTAAAAGTTGTCCTTTCTCCATAATGAACACATGTAGTTTTAAAGAACTGTTTGAAAAGACCAGTGGGGGTTTTTTTGTCCACTCTAGCTTGCCAAAGTTAGTTAATGTTTCAAAGCAAGAGCTACAAATTCTCAGGATATTTCATTCCTGCCCTTCCTGGCCCTAAAAGTGCATCCCTCTGGTCCTGCTGGACACCTGACAGGCTGCCAAAGCAGAACAGAGGTACTCAGCCTCCACATAAGCACAGCTACACAAAACGCACATCAGCAGAATATCAGCTGCTTTGATAACAGAGTGCTTCAAACACTAGGAATTTAGGGAGATAATTACTTTTACTGTCATTGTGAGCATTTATGGATATTTAAATAAAACTACTGATGAAGTTAAAGGAAGAGCTTCTTGGAAGATACCAGCTCTCACTTCATGTTAGTTACCATGAGAAACTGTAAGAACAAGGGGCTGCAGGTGTGACTACAAAGGAAGTGAGTGTTACATTTGTATACTTAACACAGAGAAATAATCTAGGAGCCTGCAGTAAATAGAGAGGGCATGATGCTCATTTTTAAGATACTGTGATTAATTTTTTATCTAAAATTCTTCCCAGGCCCTACTCTATTATGATAGATGAGCATATAAACATACAATTTATCATTTCATAATGCTCTTTTTTCCTTTTACTGACTCACACCTGATCATGTTTACAAACAGATGTTATACTTTGATTCTCTTGTGGTCCATGTAGAGGATGAAGAAGTGACAGCTTGGGAATATGTTTATTAAGCAATGTGAAACATCTGCTTCTGTCTTTCAACACACACTACATGCTTTACCTATTCCTAGGACACACAAGTCTGTATACAATTCACAGTTACACCCACCAAACTATTGCAGCTGTTAATGCAATTATGATACAAACCTTAGTGCAGGGAAGGAGCAGTTTCCTTAACCACCAAGGTATTGGGTGTCTGTAATACCCCGTATGTTTAACATCTCCAGAGCATGTTTGCATGTCCCGCTATCACAGCCAGCAGACCCCTGGACAGCGGGGACTATAATAGAAAAGTCCACCATAGAAATGCCATTCACCCATTTTCATCCCCAGAAGAAGCCTTGTGCCTGCACATATGGCTGGGACAGCTCCTGCCCTCACCCAGGCTGTGAGGCTGGCGCACAGCAGGGCTCCATGCAGTACCCAGAAGGACAAGGTGACAACACAGCTCTACCGCTGAGCAGGTTTGCATGGCTACACTGCTTCCCACACACCTCCTGGCAGGGTTCAGGGCCAGCCAGGGCAGCCCTGCATCTGGGTATAAGCTCCTGTTACCTTGCAGGCATTCAAATTGCTGTCCTGCTCCTGGTGCCATTCTAATGAGTGGTTACACAACAATACCTGCCTGTGGTCTGGCTGTACTCTTTACAAACCAAACCAAAAAAAAAAAAACAAAAAAAAACCACAAACCCCTCACATTTTTTCTTACACTGACAAGCAGAAAGCTAGGGTTAATGGGTCTCCGGAGTTTGAAAGTAGGTAAACAAAAGCAACCAAGCAAGAAGTAATATGGTACAGCTAATAAAAAAGACAAGCTAAAAGCACATATACTAATGATTTCTGACAGTAAAAAAATCCTTTCTTTTCATTCATGAAATAACCTGAATTTAAACTATTTGGGGAAGCAACCATCTTCTAATAGACAGATTGCATATTTAGGACTTAAAACAGATTGAAAGCAAAAATTTTGCTAAAATCATTGGGGAATTGAAATCCTTGTTTAATTGACGCTGCATGAGCTGCCAGGAATAATTAATAAGGCTAAATTTAACTGCTCTGGCAGTATTTTCCTTTCAGACACAGATCGTTTTGGCCAAAGTCCAGGCGATCTAAAGCAGGCCCATCTTTCCTGTCATGCCAGGGAAGACCAGAGCCGCAGGAGATGTGTTTCTGAAGACGTGCAACCATTTTGTGTTCAATGGCACTAAAAAGCAACTCCTCTGCTATAGGTGCTGTTTCAGGCTGAAAACTCTTCTCAGAGTGGCTGCAAACCGGTGAAACCAGATGCAACCAAACAGGCAGGTTTCCCGTTCTCTTCTGTGCTTTGGTGTGTGAGCTCTCGTTGAGCTCACATGTTAGGTCAGGAAGGAAAGCAAACCCATACACCGCTCAGGCGAGCGATGGAGGGTAAGTGCTGCTTGGGGTGTGAGGGAACTTGGTTTTGTGAGATGCAAAGAGGCAAGTGACCTTTGCAGCCCAGCCTGAAGGTTGGTCTCCCTCAATTTCCTGCCTCTTACAGCCATGCAGAGGAAAGAGCAGAAGAAACAAGTATAAACATGTTATCCCCCTAATTTAATTTTAGCATCCTCCTCCCAGTGCTTTTCCTGTGAGAAGTTCAGGCATCTGGAATAATACTGTTGCATTAAGAAATGAGAAACAAATTGCTGAAGGGCACTGGGATCCAGGTAGTCTAACCCAGTGCCTTCTGCTGGTAAAAACAGCTGCCCCTAAGAAAATCTGCCCAAGATGCTGCCTTCAATTCTCAAGGTGCAAGGTCTAAATTTGAAGGCAAATCAGGTGCCCAGCAGAACATGATCATGGCAATCCAAATGGCTCAGCAGTAGCTTCAGCACAGCAGCAGCTCAGAAAAAACTCAGCTCCAGCCGCAATGCGGAGGTGAAAACCAACCTGCCAGTCATGGCAGCAGAACCTACCCTGGGTGCTGGGTGACTCTTTTTGTGTTCTACAGCAGGAAAATATGAGTCCGAAGCTCATCCCTGTTAGATGGCAGCCCTGTCCCATGCACAAACTCAGCTTCTTCTTTCTCTATCATGTAATTAAAGATAAATAAAAGAATGATCCATAAAAGCCAATTGAGCGGCAGTTGATGAATAACTGTATTCTCATGAATTACCACACTGTTTATCTGTGGAAAAGAACACCAGGAGGTTTTATTGTTGTTGCTTTAACACCAGAAAAGGTGTGAAGTTGCAAAGGCGCAAATTGGATGATGCACATAACGGTTCTTCAAGGTACACTGAAGATAAGAAGGACTCGTAGCAAAGACTGTCTTGCACGAAGTAAGAAAATTTATATTTTGATTCACAGTGGGAGAAGAAAATGCTGCAGACATAAAAGTAGTTGTCCAATCATCAAGGAAGCAACCATAGCACAGCAAGAACTTTAAATTATTTTAGCACTCCGTATAAGAAATGTTTTAAAATCCAGAACAAACCATCCCTACTCAAAGAGAAAATTTGGCTTTGTGGTTAAGATGAAACTGGAAATTCAAAACACATGTTAATTCCGAGTCTGCATGACATGGGAGTAATTTAATTCTCTGTATCCCAGTTCCTCACCTATAAAATAAAGCTCAAAATATTACCTTTTCTTTCTAAAGGCTCTGCCTTTTAGATTGTCACCTCACAGAGCAGGTGACATCTTATTTTGTATTAGGTACAGCATTCAGAATAAAGGTGGTATAATCTCAGATGGGCAAGCCTATACTAAAAACTTAAATTTATATGGTAAGATTTTAATTTTAACCTAATTCCATGTCTTGTCATGTCTTGTCATGTCTTGCTTGGGATGAACTGACTTAAAGGAAAGACAGTAATAGCATCACACCTATGTTTCATGCACTGTAATAACCCTTGGAAGAAAAACATACCACAGAAAGTGAAAAAGAGCTGAAATATGACTGTAAACCTTGCACTAACACAGCAATGGCTTCAGCTCAGCTGTATATGCTGTGAATATGGAGCTGAGCCTTTTACTTTCAGGTGCTCCATCAGTGGCTGCCACTTCCATTGTGTCCTCTCACTTGGCACCCTGCTGCCATCTCCTCGCCCATTTCTCATCCCTCACATCTGCACCACCATTCAAACCCAGCCTGAGGGAGCTGGAAGGTGGGGTGGGGGGCATGAAGCAAGGGGTTGTGGAAGGCAGGGAAGGAGAGCAGCCCTGCACATCCCCCAGCAGAAGCACTGCTTCCTGCCTGCCTCCCCTCAGGAGCACGGGCTCTCCTGGGGGTTACTCTGCTCCACTCCTTGCACCCTTCCAGTGCAGACACACCTCCTGAGTGGAGGGTGTCTGACCCCTTTGAGCTGCTGCTCTAAACCCTGTAGCCTACAAACCCTCAGTCCTCCTCCACACCTGGGAATCAGCTCTCAGCCTGTAAACCTGAGGGTTCCACACGTAGCACATTGCTTTGCATGCTTCCAGCCAAGATCCTGCTAAACCAGCATGACCTCTACAAGCACTACTGCCTGGCCTGAAGCAGCCGCTCTCAACTCCGTGGGCAACTCCCTGCACTTCCCTGAGCCCCAAGTGTCCCTTTGCCCCACAACAGCACCCATCTCTCACCACTGAGCCAGCACCACTGCCTGCAGACTGCTGCTGCCCTGCACAAACCAGCTGGCCCAGTTCCCTCTGGGCGTGGTTCCCTCCCAGTCCTTTTCCCCCATCCATGCTCAACCACACCCCATGCCCTCTTCAGACACGCTTTTATTCTTCAGGCAAATGTAGGCAAAACCTCTGCCTGCCACAGTCTCTTCCCATCTCTCCATGCGGGCTCTCAGTTTCTCTCTCTTTGGAGCAACACCTGCCTCCACTGCAGCGGGTGTTGCTGGCTAACCTTGGTTTTACTGGGGTTGCCTATGGCATCCTATGCCATGCCATTGCTGGGGTCTTTGCTTCCCTACAAAACAGTCACTCCCCCTGTGCCGAGCCTGAGCAGGCTGCTCAGAGAACATGTGATAGCTCCAATTCCCACACGTGTTAATAGAAACACTGCTGGTGTTTCCACATCATTTGCAATAGCTGACTACTGAACTAGCCTGGCGTCTTGAGCTGTTCAATTCCCCATCAGCGACTTCTAAGGACAGTCCTCCTTCAAATGATTTGTCTGTTCAGAGCCCCAAGCTGGATCTCAAACCCATATTTCATATTCAAAATAGGCTAATCAGTGAATTTATAAAAAGGACTGCGGAGGTCTGGATGGCTGGCAGTACACACCAAATAATAATTCGAACAAACACTGCCTGCCTGTGATGATAAAGAACAATTGCACAGCACAAGCAAACACATCCCAAATAGACTGCAGTGCAGTCTATCTCCATATAGCCCCATGAGTCATGCTGGGTTGGAAAATACTTTATAAATGCTAGTAATGGCAGGCAATCATTTTAATTAGATACGGCCTAATTAAAAAAGAATAGAGGCATTTATAGTTCATGCTTCCCCAGTGTGTACTAGGGATCCCCACTGGTTGGCAAACAGGAAAAATGTTTGTATTATTTAATAAGCACAATGTTATCAGCAGAGCTTTAATGCAGGATTTAATGCATGTGCTCTGGCTCACCAGAGTGAATGCTGACTGGCCAGGGTGCAGCCTGGATGGAGGAACATTGCAGGCATTTCACATCTACAAATGAGATCTCAAAATGTGTCAAAACAATGAAGTACACACAAGGAACAGGCTCAGCCTCCTGGGTGTTTATTAAGCTATATGTGAGTGTTAGGCAGATTCACTGAGAATAAAAATTGGCCTGAAGCTGCAAAGAAACACCTCAGGTTGATCAGCTTCTCTGCCAGCATAGAGTAATGAGGAGAGAGAAGTGATCCCAGTGCCCTCACGGCAGCTCTGTGCATGCCCACAGCCCACCGTCCCCAAAGAGGACCAGGCATTACTGGCTGCTCAGAGCTGGTGAGCACTGCCATACCAGCCCTCAGGCCTCAACCCTCCTCTGCTGAGATGGGAACAGCCATGGAAAGCGGAAATCCAGGGCTCCCATGACCCAACCCACTGGCAGCATGGATTCCTCTCTCATTTTCACATGTCGTTGTGTAATGCTTCCACTCTTCTGGGAAAGGAAGAAAAAAATACCACAAGAAAAAGCACTTCCTGCAGTATTTCTGAGCTAGCCAAATCCAGGAAATAATAGAAACTACAGTGATGCACAGGCTATTGAGTTTCTTGTGTTCATCTGCATTTCTGTTATTTCCTGTGCTTTTCACAGGAATATTTGAAGCCATAAGGAAGATAACCCTGCATATATGTACATGGTAGCATTAGAGTAGTAACTTCTCCCTGCACATTTAAAATAGTAGAAACCTTTAATGACTGATGACTGTACATCATGATCACTGTACTGCCACAGCCAGACTGCTCAGCCTGCAGTACCTTGGATCCCAGGGATGCTAGAGACTAACGGAAGATCATTATTCCTGCTCAGAGCATCCCAGTGAGCCTGTCTTACAGACCAACCCAACAAGCTGAAGATCTGCAGTGTCTCCCTGAGAGCCTGCTGCTTTGCTACAACCCAAGGACCTCCATGAGTTCAAGCCACCCTCCACATTACCTACTCTTGCATGTGAGGGGTCTGGGGGCTCCCCAGCGCCAGGACAAGAGGCTGGGATCAGGTGTGGCAGGGCTGCCATGGGGCAGGGGTTGCCTGGGGCTGCCTGACTCTGGCGTCAGTATTTCTGCTGAGAGCAAGTGCTGCTTTCAGCAGTCCTGTATTGATTCACCTCACCCAAGGTCACCTTAGAAGATGATTTATAATAAGAAAATCAATTTTTTAAAAAGTCATTGCTCAAAGCAATGCTTGATTTCCAAATTCAGAGCACAGCTGGGCATGTGTCTGAATTATCCAATTCTTATTAAAGGCAGAAGGAAATCTGCCTAGTCCATAGCTTTACACTGGAAACAATGAAATTTCTATCACTACCTCATGATCATAACTCCAAAAGACTTAAAAGCAAAGGACTTATAATTTTGGCTTTTCCCAACCCCAACTGAAGAAGCTAACAGCATCTGCTTTGCCCTGGGAAGGAAAAAGGAGTTTTGAAATGTAGTTCTTTCCAAGTATTTTGCCCCAGTTTCATCATTTCCTTCCTCAGTGAAATATGCATATTCACCTCCTTTTTATTAACAGAGAATCAGATGATACTTAGTCATCCGTTACTCAAGGCTTTGCACAGATGTCATGCAATGTGCACAGTAACTCAGCAGTGTAATGTCAGAAATATTTCCCTGCTTCCAAGTTCATTCATGTTTCTCTCCTAATGGATACCTAGATGCTGTACACACATCAGTGTCCTGCATCACTACCTATGGAGGTCTCAAAAACCTTTTACCAAGTTCTTTTCAGCTCTGAGGGTCACTCTTTAACATCTCTGTGAGGACCCCCTTGAGTGCCAGAGTCCCAGAGGTGAATCTTCACACCACCCAGGGTAGTGAACTGGCTGCTGCCCTGGCTCGCTCCTGCCTGCAGGTAGGGTGCAACCAAACCAAAACACAAATGTCGCAGCAAGAGGTAAAACTGAAAGAGAGCTGCAGAGGCCCCGGCTTGCTGTGGCCCGCCTGCAGCTGCATTAGACAACCAGAGCAAGTTTCCAAGGAGGGTGTAAATAGTGGGATGATGGTTAAGGCATCTTGAGATGGCATTTTCTTCTCCTCATACCGTTAAGCAATGGCTGAAGGACCTGGGTAGAAGAGTGAGGATTGAACCATGAGCACAAGAGCAGAGGCAGGAGCTGATGTCCCTGTAAACCTCATGTTCAACATTCTCCCAAGGCTCCTCAGATTTATACACTGAGATTTTTCTCAAACTCTGTTTTGGACACCTCTGCTCTAAGTCAGATCCTGCCAACCAGAGCTGTAGTTGTACCAGTCTGCTGCATGCTCACCCTCCTTCAGACTGAGACTGGTGTTTCGCCAGCATTGGGGTCACCAGCTCGTCAGGCTGCTCTGCCTCATAGGTGGCTGCAGGACACTATGCTGGGGATTTACAGTCTCTACCTGTATTTTCACTGCAGGAAAACCTGAGCAGCACAGCATTTGTGCAAATACAGCCTACTTCTGACAGCCAAGGGCCTGCGCAGTCTGTCTGTGCATCCACACTTGAGCTGAATACGGCTAAGTTTGCCAAGTTATGTGACTATTCCAAGCATTTCCCTCCAAGACTTAGTCTGCCATCAATATGGCTGTAAACCACCAGCCTCTTCCCTCCTTTACTCTCTCACCTCACCCCACCTCTCCAGGCAATCACACAGCTCCTCGCTCTTGCTGCTCCAGTTTGCCAAACTGCCCCTCTGTTTGTAGGCAGGAGACACCATGCTCATCTCCTGTTACAAAGGGAATAGCACTTGCAAGAGCAATAACTTGCCAGTCAATCTGCACAGCTCCTCTGACCCACCACAGGTAACTTCAAAGTCTGAACTATCATCCTAAAAAGATGCTGTATTCTTAAAATAGTTTAAAATACATTTACACCTCAAAAAGTCGCTTAAATAATACATTAGTCTGTGATAGCTGCTAATTTTTTGAAGTCATCACTAATGTACATATTTATGCACATAAAAATGTAATTATATGCTTTATATAGTCGTTTATCCTCTTTTCAGTCCACCACAACGAGCTGCCAGGGTGCTGTCAGCACTGCGGAGCGCTGACGGCACGCGATGCCTGCTCGCTGCATCCAAGCACTTACAGAATGCACGTGTCAAGTGCTGCACATTTCCTGGTGTCAGCACCATTTGCTCAACACATGACAAACAAAAGGATGGGTTTAGGCTTTCTGCTGATCTTTTTTTTCCGGAGAATGGAGGTGTCTGTTCCTGAATCCATTAAGTGAGATACAGGTGAAGTGTTAAGATTACCGATATAAACCAAAGTTGTTACTGCAAACCTACAGCACAAAACCTTCATAATTACATACGTATAATAAATGGTTCTCTGAGTTATCTGTAATTGGGAAGCATCACTGAGATGCTTCTACCAGCACAGCTGGGCCTGGAGCAAACATTTGTTAAAGCTCCTTAATCTGGGCTACTTAGCCATCCTTACTGAGGCTGAGTGTTCCTGCACTTTGTGTTAAAGCTAGCAAGATGAGCTATATACACATACACCAGCTGAAGGAGACATGGCAGATTATGAATCCCCACCTTTGCAAGAATAATTAGACAAATATATCCTCACTCTCATTTGGTATCACACTATGTTTGGCAACTAATTGCCAAGGTTATTCAGTGTATTAGGAGCTTCCTCATTGCAAAAGTCTCCTTTGGCCTTCAGCTTTGAATTTTGTATTAACCAGTCCTGACTGGTCCAAGATGTGTTATAGGAGTTTTCTGGAGCCATTAGCATCTAAGTATTTTCCCCTTATATTTTCAGCCATCTGTGAGCAGACTAATACAGCAGTACCGACAGGTTCTTCTGTCTCCATGCGTGGATTACATAAATTCAATTACAAAGCCCAGACAATTTTTTTCTGAAGCATTTGCTTTATATCCCCATTCTCTGCATTTTGTGTCCTTATCTGTACGACAATGCTCTGTACTAACTTTGTGGTTTTTCCTTCATATATTTAAATAATTTTAGAAATGTATGCAGACATCAGGACCAATCTGCCTCTAATTGAAAATGAGAATGTTGAAGGTCACAAATTATGCCGTTTTAAAATTATGTAATTGTGTGACGGGTGCTGGGGAGAAGTAAGATACATCCACATATTAAAATAAAAATGCAGGGTAGCATTTCCTACCCTGTTTTACATTTGATGAAGTCAACCTTTCTTTTTTTGGCCATATATCAATATTCCACCTAAGTCTATGGTATTTTAGGTCCAACTGGATGTTTTTATTCACCCTGCCGTTAAAAGAACTGGATCCTGATACCAAATTCAAAACTGAATTTATGAGTACTGCCACTCAAAAGCAATGACCAAGCAGGGGTGGAAGGATATAAGACTATGGAAACATCAAAACAACTCAGATAAAACTGTGTGCAACTGTAGGAAAGCAAAACGGCAGCGTTATACAAACACTGAAATAAGGTCCTCAGCCCCTTCTGTCTCCTGTAATGGTGTTATAAATTCTTTCCATCAGGAGGATTTTCCCCTTCTATGATTTTAAATGCTGGAGACGTGTGACACAACAAAAGGAAAGAATTTAACCCAGGTTTAGTAGAATTATGAGGGACAAAGAGTGAATTTTCCCAATCCTATAGATTTCACAGAGATATAAATGTTGCTAAGAGTTTTGCTTTGGAAATAATCCATACTCACAGTTCTGCCAGGAAGTGTGTGCTACCACTGGGAAAATACATCACTGTGCAGCAGAGATACAAGCTTGCCAAACGCTCCCCAAAAAGCCATCTCCAGCTCGTGCATGCTGAACCACCTGTGTGTTGTGGCATGTGGCTGCCAGATGTGGCCCAATAACCCAGCAGGTACAGTTTTGTCAAAATTGTCATAATTCTACTAAATGTTAGGGGGAAAAACAAAGCAATAAAGTTAATAAATATTTAAAGTCCTCAGAAGACACACTACTGAAACAGGTCCATGGTTTTCATAGCAGGGCCTGAGAATACCCCCAAGAAGGAAATCAGTCAGTTCCTCCAATCTGCTTGCCTGAAGCAAAAGGACAATGAATGATACTGATATAGAGGAAAAATAGGTCAGTTTTATCTCAGCTATTTTATGCAGCTACTTTCTATGATAAATAAAGATTTCTAGTGAGGCAATCTCAATTTCTGTATGGTACATTATATATTCCACTCATTCATCTACTTGCTAAGATGAAAGACCTGAGTGACTGCACTGGGTTTGATAGAATATTAATTAATGCATAACACTCCAATGTTTAATTTAGCAATGGTCTAACCACATGATAGTCATAAATGCTAAATGATTATTCCTAAGCATGCAAGTTCTTCCTAGAGAAGCCCAAGAAAGCATGGCATTGAAGATTTAAATGTATGAACCCACAGAAAAAATTAAGAGAAAAGAATTCAAAATACATAAGAAAAAAAAGAAACCTGAGAAACCTCAAAACTGTATCCCTGTCTACCACTTAGTACATAAGGCTGGGAGAGCTGTGGACAGCAAATGCTTTATCCACAGCGAACACAGTTTCCCTTCCTTCTTAGCAGCTGGCTGAGAGGAACTAAACTTAGCAGGCTTGAGGTGTAGGAAACCAGATAGCACAGTGTATGGCTGGATAGGAAATACAGGGCTCAATGTGTTTGAGGTGAAGATTAAGCCCTGACTTCCTTTGTGTCTATTTTAAACGGTGGCAAATGATGGCATGCTTTCTTACAATAAAATGACAGACGATCAAAGGTCAAATATGATCTGTATGTCAAGCATTTGTAGAAAGACTTTTCTTTGGGGGACTGTGCAGGAAGCATTTTAACATGGTGTCTCATACTTCCCCTCATCTGTGTTTGTTCAAAACATACCAGTAACTGGGGAAAGCTGGATGGGTGGCTGCAGAGAACTGGCCAAGCAGTGTGTGTCTGCACATGGAGAACGGTTGGGTTTGGACAGAGTGAAAGAAAGACTACCATGGTCCCAGCCATTGCTCGTGTGATGAAAGCAGTAAGACAGCATTAGCTGTGCTCACACTTTCAGGTGCAATGCCTGGGAAACAAAGACACAACATGTTGAGGGCATCTTCCCATTCCCCCTTCTGGAGGAACTCAGAGATCAAAGCAGAAAAAGTGTGAAAACAATTTGGAAACCCCGCTTTCTCCAGCTGCTATTTTAAATACAATTTTGCAATGCCTATAGCAAACAGGATGCAGGACTCATTGTGTCATGCTGAATACAAATGGCACACTTGCTAAATTTGCTAGCATTATGTATTACCCCTGACTGATGCTGAGGCAGCCAAAGGAGGACTCACCTTTATGGGAAATTGAAAAACACACAAGAAACACACAAGTCTTCATCCCAGAAAGTGAGGTGGTACCTGAACACCACAGCCATCCTGTCTGTCACAAGGCTCACTTCCTTCCCACTCTCCTTCTCACACCTAGAAATCTGCAGAACAAAAGCCTGTGTTTGAAAATTCCTTTCAATCAAATTTTTCAACTTGCCTCAGGCAATGCTGCAACAGTCCACAGCTCCAGCTCTGACCTGGAGCCTGCTGGCAGCTCTGTAGCTGCCCCTGCCAAATACTTGTCCTACTTCACTAAGGCAAAGGAAGATGTTGTGGCTTATTTTTTGCTAAGAAAGATAACTGACATCACTTTACTTCTTTGAAAATCCACAAAATCCAATTTATTAGTTACAGCAAAAGTTGAAAATAAAGCAACTGTTCAGCCCACAGCTTCTGAGGATCCTGCTGACAGCACCTACTCTCATGAAAAACTGGTCATTTTTAAGTGCAGCTCTGTGGACTCTTAAAAAGCAGCACAAAGCTGCTTCTACTGAGATTTGACACTGGCTTAAAAGAGCAGGGAGAATTTTTAAGGATAGAATATTAAATATGTATTTGAATCAGAAAAGCCTTTTCTGATGTTAAATGGGTGGGAGATCAGGAGAGCATTTTATAAAAAGCCGTTGTGTTTTCTCTACACCCTGTCCTTCTGCCTCTGGCAGCACAGCCCATTTCACTGGCTAGCCTGATGCCAGCAGCAGTCATGGGAACTGAAGGGTAGTTTTAAAATGCACACTATGGTCTAAACAGTGAGAGGTGAATATCCTCTGTGTTGTACAGAGGAACAGAAGTTCCATTCCTCCGTGACCTTTCTAGGGTTTGTTAGCTTCCCAATTGGTTCTATGAGCAGTATGGGACTATAGCCAGCTCTGAGTGTGAGTGAAACCCCATGGAGAAGTTAGTGGGTACACCCTGTTACAGGAATGCTGCATGTCCCAATCCTTCCACAAACAGCAGGAGAGAACCACAAACTTCTGCTCAGGCAGCTCTTGGCGGGTATCTCCAAGCTCTTGCAAGCAAGCAGGGGAAGGAGATGCCAGCCACCATACAGAAGCAAACCGGCACAGGCAAGAGATATTTTACCGCTCTGAATAAAAGAAATCCATCAGCAACGCAACCATTAGGAGAAAAAAATAGGAGTAATTCCACCTAGATGCACATGATAATAAAGCTAGCACCTGACTCACACTAGGATGTACAAACCATAGTTTTTGGACCAGTGACTGAACTATGAAAAAACTTGGGATCAAAAGGAAGATCCAAAGCATTCTCATTCAATGTGAAGTATTCTTACTATCAGAACAACAGGAAAACACAGCCAAGTTGCCATTTTGTGTTAAATCAATTATGTTGTTCAATAAGTTTTAAGTTTGGGATTTCATACAACCCAGCTTTTCTGTTGTTTTTTATAATAAAATAGTGAGTTTCAAAACAAAACCAAAATATTTTCAAAGGGTTAAATTTTCAGGGTTTTAAAAACTCAGTGCTCTATTTAGAATTGTAGAACATTTTAGGCTGGAAAAGACTTTTAAGATCATTGAGTCCAAGTGTAAACCCAGTACTACCACTAAACCACACTCCTAAGTGCCACATCTACATGTCTTTTAAATACCTCCAGGGACAGTGAATCTACCACTTCCCTGGGCAGCCTGTTTCCAATGCTCAGCAGTACTTTCTGTGATTAAATTTTTCCTAATATCCAAACTAAACCTCCTCTAACACATATAGAGGCCATTTCCTCTCATCCTGTCACTTGTTATTTGGGAGAAGAGGTCAATCCCCATCTCAATGCATCCTCGTTTCAGGTGGTTGTACATAGCAGTAAGGTCACCCCTGAGCCTCCTTTCTCCAGGCTAAACACCCCCAAGCTCCCTCAGCTGCTCCTCAGCAGATTCATGCTCCAAACCCTTCCCCAGCTTTGCTGCCCTTCTCTGGACTCGCTCCAGCACCTTAATGTCTTTCTTCAAGGGAGGGACCCAGAAATGGACACAGGATTGAAAGTACAACCTTACTAGTGCCAGCTACAAGGGGAAAGTGTTTAGGAAACACTAAACCGTTTTCCAAGTATCCTGATTCCACCTTGTGTCTCTGTCTGAAAGCTTTCGCTAAATTCAGGTTAAAATTACTTATGCTTCCAGTGTCTATGACCTATTCTCTGGCAGATCACCCAGCTCTAATGGGCAATTAACAAACATGAAACAGGGATAACTCAGCAATTCCCCTGAAACAGGGGAGAGCTAAACAAAATATTGGGCTCAGTTCCGGCCCATTCCTCACAGAGATGTCAAAATGACAAGCAGGAGCAATTTGGATGAAGACAAATGTGGTGACCAGGAGAAGCTGACACAAGAGGACATGAGAATCTGCTACCTGGCACATCCCTGTCCCACACTTGCTGTCATCCTACATCACGGCGACTATTAACGTTTCAGCATGCACACTACAGATCAGCACGGACAGTGAGGCTACGGGGAAGAGAGGACACAAATATCTCAGCCTTCAGGTTTAGAAGATCAGCAGCATTAAGGTATTAATTCTCGCAGCTGTGAAAGAGCCCCCAAGGGATGTCTAAGAGTAGACAGAAAAGCTCAAACGCTGTCAGTGAAAGGTGTGGAGGCTGGCAGAGCCACGTTTCCTCATTGGCTGTCCCGTGCAGCTGACTGCCAGCAAAGGACAACCCTCCCCAGCTTTACCCCAGCAGGGTGTCCCTGCCTGGCTAGGAGCTGCCATCGCTGAGCTTTCCCCACCTCCAAACTGCAGTGCAGGGAATGCAGAGTAGGATTCTCAGGGTGGGAAGGGCTACGACTGAGCCATGTGAGGCCAT
This sequence comes from Orthonyx spaldingii, assembly GCA_013397795.1. Classification (NCBI taxonomy): domain Eukaryota; kingdom Metazoa; phylum Chordata; class Aves; order Passeriformes; family Orthonychidae; genus Orthonyx; species Orthonyx spaldingii. The sequence continues at coordinate 768,763 of VZTJ01005670.1, read as the reverse complement.
TGCAGCTGCTGGAGTGGATCCCAGGGCACAAACTCACGTTCCACCTTTGCCAAAGCTATTGCCAAGGCATTTCCCCATACTGTGACCACCTTCTGGTAGAAGCATGGAAATTATTTTTCCAGCAGAGGAGGCTGACAAGGTGGAAGCTGAGCTTTGACCTACATATCTATTAAAAGACATTCACTATGTTCACTTACATAAACATTTTTCTAGTATTTAGACCACATTTTTGTTTGTAGGCTTCATCAATGCAAAAACTTACCCACAGCCTTCTGCAGTCACTTAGGATATGATGGCCTCACAGAACACAGAAGGTTTGAGGAAAGCATGGGGCCTTGGTTAAAAATAATTTATGCTGCTGGAAATAATTTAGATAATTTTAAAATATTCACTATATTTGAGCATATCAGACAGAATTCCCATAGTTTCACAAATGCTTCTTGAGACTGTGACTGACAACATGATCTCCACAGAAAGACTTACCAATTTCAGGTGCTTCAGCTTTGATTCAGCACTGAGTGAAATAGCAGTATAAATAATTAATATTGTTCTATAAAAGCTATGACCAGATATTACACATGTTTTAATCAGGCCTGATGAGAAGGCTCAGTATTTTTCTTCTGAACATTCTAAATACAGGCCTGGCATGGATTTTTTGGGAGAAGCACAAGGGAGTTATAGCCTCCCTTCTAATATTGCCCACACTTTGTGTAATGGGACCTGGGAAGGTCTGCACCCCTGGGCAGCAGCCATCCTTCAGTATGACAGGTTATGATCAGAGACGTAAACTTTAGATCTGAAAAGGTACTAAAGTATTCAGAAAGGCTGCACAGGATAATGATGAAGGCTTTAATTCACACTGAGCCAGTGTGGCTGGAAGGATAAGCACGAGCATTAAAGCACAGGAGTTCTCTTGCCAGCTCTGCCACTAAGTCCACACAAATCACTTAATCTTCCTATTTGGTTACCCGTTTGCTAAAAGGGGAATGTTAATATTTATTTACCTTCCAACTCACAGGCATGTTGTGAGGATTAATTAGTTAATAACTGTTAAGTGCTTTGAAGATACAAGTGACTGTGCAAAATACTAAGTACTATTAACTAACATTAGGCTAATGATGCAGACAGGAGTGGCAATTTTTTCATTAGCTGTATCAAAGCTCAAGATTCAGCACTGAGATACATGCTAGCCAATGAAAAATTAACAAGGTTATGACAAAGATTCAAAAAATATAGTGAATTTATTTCCACTGGTCCACTGGAACACAAAAAAAAACCCCCAAAAAAACCCAAAACAAAAAAAAAACCCAACCGAACAGCTGTGCCATTCCTGACCTAGCAAAATGCCACCTCTATTAATAACTCAAGACCACATTCTGAAAGCTGTTGCTTTGCACCTTGATTAGTCATTTCCAATATGCAAAGTGTTGTGGTTCTGAGTTGGTGGCAATTTCCACTCCTACATTTTGCTCTGCACCTGTGAAAATAGTGGCACACAGCTTAAGGCAGGCAAGAATCAAGTGCAACATGCAGGCCTGATATACTAAAATTTCACAACAAATTTGCTTGGCATGAATTTCTAACAAACTTCTGTGAGAAATGCAGACAGTTCTGGTAGAGCTGAGTGAGAAGGCTGGTTTTGCAATCAGACAGATCTCCTGATCCAAAGGAAGGGACAGCCTGGAGTTTGTGAGGGCTGGCAGCTCAGAACAGCGTGCACCTCTGCCTTATCTACTGTTATAATTCTAGCAAAGAAAGATGGTAAAAACACAGCCTGGAAAGTTGAGACAGCAACTAAAATAACTTCGGAAGATGCTTCCTCAGAGCAGCTGTCCACATAGCTCTGCTGAGGAAGCCAGGTGCAGCTCCTAAGAGCCATCAGTAGCTTCCACCTGTGGACCTAAATCACTTGCTGCTTATACAAAAAGACCAGGAATTCCTCAATTTCAATTAAAATCAAGAATTTGGTTGATATTTGCAAACAATTTACCATTCAAGTATATAACAATATTTATTTCTATATTATTATCTTGTATAATTCTCAATACTGTAGTTCTAGGTGCACAAGGCAGCATTTTCTCAACTTTTTTTTCACTTCTCTGCCTGAGCCAGCAAACTTAGTTCTGCTTCTTTCTCTTTTTAATTATTTCAGTGATAGCAGAGGTGGGTAAACACACAACGATTTTAGAAGGGAAAGAATATAACACTCCATAGACCTATTTTTTAGTAAGTCTTCATACAACTATTCTGGTCCTGGACAAAATTTTTAACTTCTACTATCTCACAACACCATTGTGCAAAAGAAAGATTATGAGACAGAGTGACACAGAAGTAGAAAAAGCTAAGAAGAGAGAAGGATTCATTATCTCCAAAAATTTGCAAAACTTTTTTTGAGTGTTACAGGAACACCTTAAGCCCTGGTGCTGTGAATGTCTATTGGCAGACACAAGATTCATTGTGAGGCAAAGATGACCTGAGAAACCCACAGACTCCTTTAGACTGACATGGCAGCTCTCAGGCAGATGGATGATTAAGGAAGCAACACAGCCAGGTTCTGCTGCACTTGTTTGACCCAGTTGAGAGGAAGGAGGCAATTCCTCTACTCTCACTTCCAAATTACAAAGCTCAGAGGTACAGTGTGATTCTCAGAGGTACAGGTTTGACACCAGCATGAGAAGTCTCATTTCTTTCTGCATTACAATGTGCTAAGTCCTTGGGGGATCCCTACCTTATGCTCAGTTTCCCAGGTAGTCTCCTCCTGGGGAGGGGGTGGAAGAAATGCCTTTGTGAAGCCATCCCCTGAACAACACTTTTGTCAGAAAAGGAGCAGCTGCTGCAACTAAAATAGGTCGGGAGAAGAGTTTCTGCTGAGCCAAGTGAAAGCTCCTGAAGCCTGACATTCAGTTGCAAGGCCTTGTACAGCAGGGTGACAAAATGTAATTAACAACTAGGTACATGAAGTTATTGTAAAACTTAAATACAGTGAATATCTTCAACAACTGCATCTCAACACAGGAAACAGAGAGGTTGAATTTCACATTTCAGTGTAAGGCTCAAAGTAGTGGTGACTGTCAAGGATGCTTGGTATTTTAGCCGTCTTCTGATGATCAAGATATGTTTTCAGATATTTACAACATGACTAAACAATATTGATTTGAAGTTAAGTTTTATGTAACTCAACCCTGAATTTGATCTATTTATCTTAGCAATATGTGGGAATTTTTTCATTCTGAAATACAGGGAACAAAGTCTATTTTGCATGTTAAAAATATATCCATTTTGACATATCTCTTCCTGCATCTTATTTACTAAGCTCTAACATTAGCTCAAGATTTCTGTTTGACTGCAAACACCAACACAGATTATGAATATACCTAAATCCACCTATAACACTGGAAAGGTTAAAAACATTTAAGCAAGAACAGAGGCCAACTACTTACTCAAAATATCTTGCCCTCTGGACATATTGTTGGTTAATCAATTTTCACATGGGTTTTACTTCTGCTGCTGAAATTGCTGGCTATTGTTTGACACATAGTGTTGGACTCAAAATACTATAAATCTGAAATGCTAATGTGTTTTCCACTGCCTGTGATTCCTACCAATCAAATATATCATCCACAGTTACTTTTATCTCAAGCCAAGACTAGCAAGAGCAAAACACAGTCTTTTATTGACTTCAGAGCTTCTTCTGTTAAATTCTGTGTTTTTCAACCTCCAAAGCAATCACAGGCTGACAGCACCATCCTGGGTTTTATTTTACAGTATTATGAGCCCCTCTTCCTTACACAAAGAGCATCTGAGGGGCTGGGATCCTTCTTGAGGCAAGGAGGCACATTACTCGCAGGCTGCCTGACAACATGGGAAATTGATTTTTCTTTTTGAAACATACAGTGAAGGGGCAGGCTCAGCCAGTGCAGAAGCTTCTGCAGAGCCTCCGGGAAGAAGAGAAAAACACTTCATGCTCCTTGCCAAGACGTTTTAGGTGCTAAGTGGGGCAGCAGCAAACCTGAACCAAGCAACTAAAGCCCTCCCAAGCCAGCCATGCAAACAAGGAAAACAACCCTTCAGGAACAGATTTTTTCAAACAACCCATAGCAAAACAAGCAAATGCACATTGATACAAATAGCATCGCTTCTTATCATATGTGAACCAGAGATGCTGCTGTTTAAAGGATGAAAAAAATTGGCTCTCGTGAGCACAACATCCAGTGTTTCAAAACCTGCTAAATTACTAACGCATCTTCTACATTTTGCTGCAAAGGCATGCACTCAGCTTCATCTCACACTGCTCAAGTGAGCAGATCCAGCATGCTTTAAATTATTTTGAGCAGATCTGGCACAACTTTTTCGCAGTTCAAAAGAAGCTGCCACAGCATCCATAGAAGATCTGCAATCGCTCACTCCAGTGTCCTGGGCACAGAGATGCTGTGAACGCAGTACAAAGTCAGCACAAGTATCTCATAACTCTTGTTGACATTATGACAGCTCCCAAGGCCAAGTGCCAAACACTGTAATTCCTACTTGTGTTGCTCACGGGCTAAAGAAACACAGTGTCACTCTGAGGGCAAAGGCATTTTTCCATTTTCTTGCATAGATGATTTTACATATAAAAGTTAACATTAAACATCTGACTAAACCTGGTCAGAGAACACCGTGTTTTCTCTGGAGAAAAAGAGAGTTGTAGCATCTACCATGGCTAAAATCCAAAGTAACATCAAAGCGCTCTTGTATCCAGGGCAGTGGAAAAAGTTCCATCAGCATTCAAGACACCAGACTGTCAAAGCTCCTGCCTACCAATTCCCATACAGAAAGTTTGTTGTATGGTGCATAAGATCCCCACAAATCCTCATCTCTAACTCTGAAGAATTAAGAGGGCAGCAAGGAATGAGAGTGTTGCTACATCTAATGAATTAAATGCTAATAATTTTAAGAGTGTTGTTGTTTCATCATGTAGCAGCTAAGCACTTTGGAAAATGAGATATAAGTGGATATGTAACACTGCAGTGATAGCTGCTTACAGCAGGGTCACTAGAGAAATACAACCACTGTTACAACAGCTGTATTCAATTTTGTATGTACAGAGACCATTAATAAGTAAGATTCAACAGTAACAATAATCCTTGAAAACAAATTAACTGGTTGATTTTCTTCTTACTGAGTCCACATATTTCTCATTTGCTCTGGCTGGCAGCATAGCAACCTATTAGTTAAGAGTGGCTTGTTTGCTTTGTCAGAGCTGTTGTCCAGATGTCTAAACACATATATCATTACATAAATTACAAGTTTAAAATCAAAGTGTTTCTTAACATCAGAGTGGAAATTCATAGAATATGGGGGGTGGCGGTGCTTTTTTTGCGAGTTCTGTTTCGTTGGTTGTTTTGGGGGTTTTTTGCTAGACTTGAAATAAAATGTTACATAAAGGAGGCAGACATTCAAATGTTGAAAACCCACATGAACATGCTGAGTTTATTACAGAACAGCTCGTTGGAAATTATTGGGTACTAATCTTTTAATACTGCAGCTGATCCTTGGTCAACCTGTTACAAGAGCAAATTGCCATTCCCAGCTGTGCCATACTATAAGAGGATAAACATCAGAGTGGCCCTTCGGAACAACCTATTTCAAGAATATCTCCTCAATCTTTTACAGCTAATCAGAGTGACATTAACAGAAGGAAAGCTGCCAGAAAAGAACATATGTAAATATCAATCCAATTGGATGCAGTAAGGCACTGACTACATTTTTTTTTCTTTAAATGTAGTAAGATATTGAAAACTCATTATTAAAAGACTGCAGAATTAAGACTCAGGGATCTAACATGCAAAAAATCTGGGCCTAAGTACTTAAGAGAGTCTCTTTTCTCTCATTGCAATAAAGCCACAGTGGAGCTCAGGGGGGAGTTATGTACCTTAGTGCTCAGCCTATTTCAAGGAAAACTTGGTGGGTTCCCATATCAGAAGTTGCAGTGGCAACCAGAGCATGACGTACATTTGGGAACCCAAAAGTCTCTGGATCTTACCAGCTGCTACATAAGATAAATTTCCACTGACACAAGGTGTGATCGACACTTTTTCATGCTCAGCAGCTTTTTATTCCACAAATGCTTTTTCTCTTTCAGTTTCTACAACTTTCATTTTCCTTTGCACTTACTCTACCTTGTGCTTCCTTCATAATTTCAAGATGACTGCCCTAAGTCATGACTGAACAAGAACCCCCTCTGCAGTCACAGAAAGTCTTGTCTAAAAAAAGACTGTCAGCATTTGTAATCTTTTCAAGGCAGAAATATTTACTTACTGTTTGCACAACACCTAAAGCTATGGGACCTCCAATCAAGCTAAGGTCTTTGGCCATTACTGCAACATTAACATTACATAATGACTTCAAATTTATAATTCTTTTGCTTTCTGTTGCATATGGAAAAGTGTATTCCTATTAATTGTCAAATGTCAGATGACTAAATGCCACTTCTTATCATCCCCACCCGATTCCAAGATGACAGTACAGAATAACTGCAGAATCACACTGTTTATTTGATATACTACAAGATGGCAAATAACCTCCTTCATCTCCCTAAACATTTATGAGGATAAACAAAGGCTTCTGAAGAAAACTATTTTACTGTTGTCTTCCCAGTAATTACAGAAAAATGAACTAGACAATTTTTAATACTGATAAAACCTAGCATACAGGCAGGGCCAGGCTCTGTGAAAGCCATCCTGATGTTTCTGCACTCTAACCCACACTTCTGGGCACTGTCAGGGGAAGGAAAAGCTATTTCTCCACAACCACCCCCTAAGGCTGCACCCATCCCATGGTGTGGGCAGGAAGGGCTGTGTTCCCTGCCTGCTCCCTCCCCATCACAAACAGTTCAGCTGCATCCAGGCAGCGCGACCCAGGCTAGTGAGCAGCTGACTCTCTAACTACTGCTCTGGAGTGTCAATTGCTGTCTCTCTGGTCTTGCTTTACATAGTGTTAGTACTCACACTGTCGGTTCCTGCTGGAATTACAGCCTGAAAAGAGAGTGCAGGGAGACAAAATGGCTTGACCATTGAGTACTGAAAACTGGGAATGGTGTTAATCATTGAAAATATGAGAGTATATGAGAACTGTTAATAAAACAGGTAGCTGATTATAATTTATACATATTTTCCATTACTTATGCCAGAGCTAGATTTCAAAGCTGGCACTAAAGAACAATTCTTCATACGAGTTTTACAAGCTCTTCCTTTGCACATGTGCCTGTTACAGCACAGACCAAAGGGCTTCACACCACACCTCAGAACAGACAGGCATTATATGCCTTTTCCCACCCCCCACTCATTAACTCCTTTAACAAAAATGGTAGATTCAGTTTTGGCCTTCTACATGCATGGGGAATATTTAGCCAAACCCTCATAAAATGAGTCTGGTTTGAAAGCAGCCGATATTACAAAATAATTTGAGCCGTGCAGACAGCCCTTCATATCAAAACCGTGTGTCCTTCTGCTGATGCTGTCAGAATCACCGGAAAGGCCTCTCCAAACCCACAGAAATTACTTCCCTTTCATGTCAGTGCTTCTCTGTGTGCAGGAGGAAGGATGGCCTTGTGGCTCACAGAGACTTGGTTGTCAACATGTGTGCTTTCTATTCCTGGTGGTCACCAACTTCTCCTGTGACTCTGGGAGAGTTATTGAGCTTCTCCACCCATCAAAATGTCTGTCTGCTATACAATGCAACAATCCAATTTTGCCCTTTAATGGAAATACCTTTGGAAAATTTAATGGCTTGGCATAGACAGGAAGCACTGTAAGAGTTAAAAATACTGTTATTTTCATGGTGCTATTATTTAGTGTATATTTCAGTTCTCCGTGAGTAAAATTTTCATCAGCTGTATGGTGTCTTTATCCCTGAATATTGTCTACAGTGTCAAGACACAGAGAGGTAATTATTCAAATATACCTGCTTTTCTGCATCTGAGGGAAGAACATGGCAAGTACAACCAAAGAAAGCACATCCTGAACTCACTCCCACTTCACCTTCATAGTTACAGTAATTTTCAAGAATAAAGACAGCAATGCTGTTTATGTGTTTCTTGTAAATCCTTCTCCAGGCAACTGCTATCAGATCAATATTCCACATCAAACAATTACTGAAAGTTTTCAATGTCTGCCTCATTTAATTGTAATTAGCTGTATTTCCAGACCCCACCAGCACAGTGCAGTGTAATAGGTGTCCACCTGAGTGCAGCAACTGACATGGCTCAAATGAAGGAGCAGCTATATTGGTACACATCCTTTTACTCCTAGTTCTCAGAGATAATATGGATTTTGACACAAAACCAAACAATGTGCAGGACCTTTGTGATGCTGCTCTCCTGAAAACCTGGCTGAAAAGATGACACACAAGGAGGTGGCACACTGGTCGCATTTTAAAATATTTTCTGCAGGTTAGAAACAATATTTTCAAAAAAGTTTTAATTTCACAAATAGACAGAGGCATCAGGAAAGCTTCCACTGGCAGACTTCAAATACTATATATGTGATATAAAGCTGAAGGCAGCTGCTTTGTGAACCAGGAGTAAATCAATTTCTTCAATCCTGACATTAAAGAAAAAAATGTTACCTTATGTAAATAACCAGGCAACCTTGAATTGGAACTTGCAATTAATTTCAGAGCTCATGTCCTCATCCTGACTCAACAAAACAAATTTCAGGTGTCTCATCTGAACACAGAGACTGAAAGAAACTCAGTCTGAAACAGGTAGAAAAAAAAGAGTTAGAGATATAATATCTTTTACTTACATCATAAGTTTTTCTCTTCAGCTCTGGGGCTGCCTAGCTTAAGGGCTGCTAAAACAATGCAAGAAGTGATGTCATCCCAGGGAATTTTGTTTCATCAAAAGTACTGTATCAATCACCATTATCTATGACTTGTCATTCAGTTTCAAAAACAGTTCATATTAAATTAAGCTACTAAGCACTGGATTACAGGTGCCTTTTCACATTTTAATTTCTCAGATAGAAGCAAAGCGAAATTGCCATCTAAAACATTCTGGTGCCTTGTATTATCCACAACTTTCTACCAAAATGATTCCAGATCTGTTGCAGAAACAGTAATTCTGGTTCATGGAGCTCCTGTGCAGAAGTTTTGCTCGTGCAAGGCCACTGTGCATAGAATTATCTGGAAATGCCATGTGCGCTGTGAGTATGGTGGCTGTGCAGGAGAAGGTCAATAGGTTTTGTGCTCCACATTACCATCACTAAATATTGATGCAATTAGGGTACATCTCCAACTATGAATAGGCTATTCAGGTCTGCTTCTCTGCAATTGTAGCACAGTTACAACATTGTTTTGTTGGTTAGTGTTTCCTAAGCAATAGTCAAGTGTGCACACAGTTTTGTGTTCTCCTTTCATACTATGATAGGAATGGCAAGTGAAACTCTCCTGTTGTTTGACTGAAAATATGGATTATATAAAAATGAAGTTCTTTCTCAGCCAAACTGGTACTGACAGCACTGCTTTCAAGCTAGTCACTCCCTCCAGTGAAAATTGGTTTATTCAGAATCCATTTGACAATTTTCCTATAGCATCTATGTCAAAAGAGCCAGCTCTCTGCAGAAAAAAACTTATACGAGCTGTTAATGGGATCAAGCTGTTAATTTTCATTGACTTAGCTCCCAGAAGCTCCAAAAGCCAACATGGAGACTACAAGAGAAACTTAGCTTTCAGGACAGATTTCAATGCAGCAGTATGAGCTACCATCATGAACTAATGAAGGAGTAGAGTTGTTTTAGTGACACAATTTGAAATGCTACAGGGACCTTCCTTTTGTGGAGGTCAAGTTGAAAATCAGAATCTGCAGCAATTAATCCTTTTGTGCCACATGCATTAAATTCCTTGTCAATGACAATTGTTTTTCTCAGATCCCCATTCCAGAGGGTCACATATACTACACAGAGCATGAACATACAAAGCTGCTGCATGTGTCTTTATCCCACCCAAACTGTAGGCTCATTAGTACTGTCCTGAGGAAAATAGTTCTAGTTTTATCATTTGTCCAGCTATTTTTATAATTTGAAAAACTTCCCAAGAAATGTCATAATCTCCTGCTGTTTACTGATTAAATTAACTATCAGATATAGCATTTAAAGTGTGGTCAAAAGGAGATGTTCAAGCTCCTTCTCTTTACCACCCCACTACAGCTAATAAAACCTAACAAATTAAAAACCACAAACTCAATTATTGTGAAAAGAAGTGGACAATAAATTCTCCTACTTTACAAGCAGCTAAGAAAAACTGAAAACAAAACATTCTCCCTCTTAAAAAAATACAGTGTAGTCACAGAAATAGAGCAAGGAAGGAGAAGTTTGTCAGGCAGACATTCCTAAGGAGTGTTTCCAAATAATTAGGTGTAAGGAGCACATTTGAATACAGTCTGAGAACACTCTGATTTTCTGCTTGAAGTTCTCAATAACTAAGAATTGCATTAATTAACACCTGAGGGAATATTCATGCATTTTTCATACACGAAAACAATCTGCATGCAGATGCCATCCAGACTCTCCCCAAGTGACTCAATCTGACTAGAGCCAGTCTGTAAAGAAAGGACTTTTCAGCCCTTGGACTCGCCCCCAGAGAGAGCACACTGCAGGCACGAGGGAAAAGGAGTTTTAGTTGGCTTAGGTTACATTAATTCATGAGGTCAGTGCCTACTGAAGGACAAACCAGCTGCTGAACACATTCTGCTTTAGCGCTTAACATCTTTTCCCAAGGTCCTTGGTTAAATTTTTTAAAACGGTGAATAAAAATTGACTGTTTCACTAGAAAGGGAAAACATCTGACAATATCTTAGGAAATAAGCTGTGAGAAATTATCAGGAGATAAGCAGTTTAAATAAAAACATTGAAATGTTTGTATGTACACAGATACAAGAGAAAGGCTGCTTTACCCTCTCAGCTTTGATACCTGCTGGCAGATGTTAATTTTCTGTCTCTTAAAATGAACACTTTTGAAAGCAGACTGCCTATAGAGCCAAACAGAAATTAAGCATGTTAGTCAAAATGCCCCAAATTTTTACATCTCTTCTTCATGTCTCCATCACACACTTCTAGTTTTTCTAACAGGACTTTAAGATCTTACACTTTATATTTAGCTACTGATATACAACTGCAAACTGAGGTTCAACAACATGAGCTATGAGTTGAATCACGAACACTCTATTTCCTCACTTTGACAGTTTAAGACAACTTAATGAAATATTTATTACTGATTTAAACTCTTAAAGCCTAACTACATTTACGTCTTAATTCTATAATCATCTGGTGACACATCAAAATATGTAATCCCTAAAAATGAAAAAAACCTCCAAAACACTCTGTGGCAGATCAATAGCTTTAAAGGTATAACTGACAAAAAGTAAAATCCCCTTACAAACAATTTCTGTTATTTAGTACTGAATCGATCACTGTCTATGTACATTAAGCACTGATCCCTTCTGATAAGATCCCAAATACATGCAGAACACTTCAATCCCATATATGCGACTTCACAAATGCCTCAAAAAAATGGGAGTCACTAAGAACTTCAAAATTGAAGTTTACTTAGGGCGGGCATGAGAGGTAGCTTCCCCCTTCTGCAAAGCACCTTATTGAGAGAACCACAGGAAGGCTTTTGTGGAATTTGGGTAATTTTTGAAGTAAGGCCCATTCTCAACACGTGCATTCCTGTGTTTATATTTCAACTATGAATAAGATATACTTGAGAAAGCCTATAATTACGAGTTTCAAGTCATCCCACAGAATAACAACTTCTGGGGATAGAGATAGATGCTTTGAGCATTGGCTTTTTACCACCCAGCTTTCATAGCAAACTCCAGCCCTTGTATCTTTACATGGAGTAAACCACCTGAAAGTCAATTTCTGGTATCTGGGAAACTTTCAGAACTTTGGGGATCTTAGATGTTATTTGACTTGTTTCTTATAGCACAATGGGAAGCTAAAGGGCATGGACGTATAGAATGACTAAAGAGGATTAATGCAACTAGAAAGAACGAAATACCCAACTGTTTGTTCAAAGTTTTTCATGAGAAATTAGTGTGGTCAGACGGACCATCAGATTTCAGCCTGGAATGCTTATTTGAGCCTTTGCATTTGCCTACATAATTCATTTAGACTTGAGACTGTTTAGCTCAGGCATCCCAGGTGCTCAAACTACAGCAGAAAATGGCAATAGAATCAAGATTCTGGGAGTTAAATAGGTTGTCCTGCTGACTGCTAAAAGGCAATCAAAAATCTTTTGTCTTTGTGCATATCGCAGTCCTAAGTGACCTACAGCAGTAAAGGACTGTCTGTGATACGTGTTGCCATAGATTTGACTTATTCTATTTTTAATTAGTGTCTCAAGCAATGGGAATCCCTTGGGGAGATTTCCGCCCTGTCAGGAGAAACTTGCTGACCTTCGGCCTCGGATTTCATTGCTCACTTCGATCCCACCGCTCTCTCCCCTCCCCTCTTGCCCACTGCCCACCTTGGCGGTACAGCCCTCTGCACGCCCAGAGTCTGACCACGGCAGACAACTGCAGAGTCGGATATGTCGCGACTCAAATCCTTCCTGCGAATCACTCACGACCAACTGCCCACCCGCATCCTCCCCAGCCCAAATCCTTCCTGCGATCACTCACACCCAGCTCCCCAGCCCGCTCCCCACCGCACCCTCCCCAGCCCCTGCCATGAGGGCGTTGGGTCGGACCGGGGCGGCGGAGGCGCCCCCTGCCGGGCCGCGCGGGACCTGCCGGCCCTCCGCTCCTGCTCCAGCCGCGCCGGGCAGGGCAAACGCCCAGCGAAAAACAAGGGAAAAACAAGGGAAAAACAAGGAAAAGGAGCCGAGAAGCGGCAGCTGCGGGTGCTGCCCTCCTCGCCCCTGCACTGCCTGGCTCCTGCGTGTAAAGCCCTGCACAAAACCCGAATATTATTATTTGCAATTCAGAGAGCACAAGACCCCCTCAGTCCACGTGTATTCTCCGAGGACCGAGACTTCTTCCAGGGAGAGAAGGCAGTTAAAACACTGGGCTCTGTAGTTTGGCACTTTTCCTCTTCTTTAAAACCAAAATTTGTCACTGCAGCTCAGTGGGTTCTGAGCGTTCTCCGAGAGAGAGAGAGATACGCTCTTTACTGGCAGTGTTAGAGACTGCTGTATTAGAGTGCGAAACGCTACTGCCAATTAAAAATAAACTAGGAGAAATCGTTAAAAACAATAATTAAGCAGGAAGCCAAATTTCTTTTTAGAGATGAAAGACTATCTTTAAGATTAATATGAATTTATCCCAGCAGGCAGCTTTGGCAATCAACTTTTTTTAGAATATGATTGCTTTCCTGCTTCCATTAGGTTTCTTCTCACATTGCGGTATTATCTTAATCATCAAACTAAGAGAAAAATCTCTGCCAATAAAGTGTATGATAGTTTAACAAGCACTACTGTAGGCCAAGGGCTTACTTTTTAATCAGAATATTATTTGTATCATAGCACAACCTGAGACTACACACTGAACCATCACAGCATAATGGTAGTCCCAGGGAACTTAACACCTACAAGAGAAGAAAATACCAGAACCAGAGACACTGAGAAAGGATGTACATAAGATCAGTAACAGAACTGAGATGAAAATCTCCATCTGCAAGACACTTATCTCCAGGAACACACTGCTTCCCATCAAAATATCATACTGTGGAAATGGTGAGTGCCATTAGATTACAGCCCAGCAAATGCCTCACAGCAAGGTATGGACATTGAGTACAAATCTGCAGGAAAAAGTGAGAATACTGAGCAAAACTTCTCCTTTATCCCTTTTTGCTCTAGGATAGAGAAAGCAACTGGAGAAGCAAACTAAAATCAGATACTCCTTAAGGGACCAGTGAGCAATATTTGATGTCTAAGCCAAATTAACTTCAAGGGGATGGCAGTGTCGTGACTGATTCAGAAGTGCTCCTGCTCCAGCTCCAATTCCCTGTGGAGAAATGCAACACTGCACTCACATCTTTTTCTCTGCTGCATAGCATCTGCCAAACTCTGGCTGACTGGCAAAAGAAAAATTAAACATTTATGCGGCAGATGGATCAGATGTGTGCACTGTCACTCATTCATTAGTACAGACACTTAATGAGGATAGGTTACATATTGCTGCCATCCCAGAGGCAGAAGGCTTTGTATGAGCAAGTCATGGAGTTCTGGGGAGTCCAGGAGTTTTCCACCCACACAGTGCAACCCCTTCCTAACCCATGAAGAGTAATTTCAGTACTTCTGTTATGAACAAGATAACTGTGGTGATGGATGAGTCAGAATTTTATATCCTGCCTCATCACCACCAAAATTTTGGCAATTATATCTCAATCCTTCTTACCTACTGAAACCTTTGCAAAATCTGTCCAGCTAGTGAGACATAAGAAGTAACAGACTTGGGAAAGGAATTAATGTAGCTCTTTCCTGTATACTGCAAGCAATCTTTGAGCTGACAGTAAAAACCTTCACATTTGAGATACATGCAGAATCTGAAATTCTAGCTTTAGTATTTATTGTGCAAAGGTGACACTTTTTATATGCATCTATTTTCAGAAGGATGGCTTCAGAGCTACTGCCAGGATTGAGAGAGTAATCTGTACCATCAAGATTACTCAGAAATCCTATTTGTAAACCAAGTCCTATTAAAACACCCCAGCTCTGAACTTCTCCTCCTTTAGTCAATTATTTCCCAGCCCCAACTATTTGAAAGGCTTGCATAGGTTTTTCACACTGGAATGAATGTGACAGACACACACTGAAGCAATTTAATGAAGCTAATCGGCCTGCAATCATCAGAGGAGGTCATAAAAGAAGAGCTAAGAGTGTGGACTTAAAAGCCTATGAAACTATGCTATGTTAACCTAGTAGGGTTAGATGGAGCAAATATAGACAAGTCCCCAGTAAAAGTGGTATCAATGCAATGCATTGAACTGCTGGAAGAGACAGAGTAACAGCAAGCCAGTTAAAGTTAAGGAATTTGTTTAATTAGGGAAAGCAAAATGGCCCCATTACCAACCTGCATCACACACGGTACTGAGGCATGGGGAAGGCTGCAGAGACTCATTAGGGCCAACAGCAATACAATAGCTCCCTTCCAACCTAACAGATTCCATGTTTCTGTGAGAAAAACATGGCTCAGCTGGGCTGATCCTGCTCTGTTATAAACTGCTTTTCCTTGGCTGTGACGGTAAGTGCAAGGAATGAACTTGAACATTGAGCCTCAACAGCCATCTGCCTCACAAATGGGTGTTGGAACAGGACAGTAGATGGCACTGCTCGAATGCAGTCCGAGCCTGCACGGGTCCTGCAAACAGCCCAGAGGAGAGGGGCTGTTCAGGCTTGATGAGGAGAGAGTGGCTCACACACAACACAAGCTTGTACCAATTAAAACCCAGGGCATTTAGGGAGAGTGGGAGCGCTTCCATACCTGAGCCTCAGCAAGAGCTACAGTCCAGGTGAAGTATGTTAACAAAAGGCTTAGTTTAAAACAGCAGGAGAACCCATCCAAAAGTTCATCTACTGTACTCCCACCTTGCAAGCAAATGCCTTTTGCCAACACCTACTTCAAGGGGATGGGCACTAGATATTCTAGTTCACATGAGCCCAGAGGAGACAAACCGTTCTGGATTTTAGCATGAGTACAACTGACACAATATATAAAAGAGACCTTACTTCTCAATCTCCTACTTTCAGCTTGCAGGGGAAAGCTCTGCAGGAACAGCAGTTTCAGGGCTCCAAGAGTGTTCAAGGCCATTCTGGAAGCTGTTCCAGCTACTGCACAAAGGAGATGCACAAACTTGGTGCAGACAAGAAAAGGTTTTATATATGTATATATCTAAATATATGTAAATGCATATGTGTATGCATGTATATACACACTATGGGTGTTTTTTAATACTTACACACTACATAACAGACTTGTTAGTCTTTTAGCAAAGCAAATGCAATGTTTAAGAGTTTAGGTGCACAGAACTCAAGCATTTAGTTAGTTGCCAAAACACAGACAATTTTTACCCTGGACAAATCTTGACAAAAAAACTAGTATTTCTACACATTTTAAGACGCCAAGAGGGCTTAGAAACTAGACCTAATTTATACACCAAGACTGTCAATATTCCAAAATCACTCTGTGTTAAATATCCAGTTTTTATCAATTATGTTCTCCACAACATACAGTTTAGGATCAGTATCTTCCTTTAATTTAAGTCCTAAAAGCCGTTCCCAAGACAACTCTGACATCAGAAGGGGAAGCATTTAAAAACCACACTTCCTTACACAGCAAATAGCCTGCAGGTTAAAACATCCTTGATATTTTAGTAATTTAGACATGGCAATATCACATCCTGCAACGCACTTCTTGCTGTACCTGATCCAACCATTAAATATCAGAAAGGCACAAAGAGAAAGCTGCCAATGCATCCTGTGCACACCAGTGAGTACAGCCAGCTCATAGGTGTGAGGCAAGGCAGGAAAGGACAGAAGTCACCTCAGTGGGCCTCTGAAGGCTAACCTGGGCACCAGGCACCCACACCCAGTCCCACCTGGGAGTGCTGGGCACCAGGCATTCTTTAGCAGAAGGGAAAGCTGTCAAGGAGGGGTTTCAGCACACAGAGTTCACCTTTCCACTAGCAGGTGTGCCAGGAAGCCTGCCACAGTCAAGAGGGAAAGACACACACTGGTAGCACTATTTTAGGTTTCATGCCATTTCTGCAGTGTTTTCTAGTGTTAATGGTACTGAATAGCTGTCACACCCCACATACATTTTGAAGGGAAAATAAATAAGCTTTCCCTTTCCCTTCTGGGCTCTTCATGCAGAGCATTTTCACTTAAAAGCATTCTTGCCTCAAGTCAAATTGAATTTCAAATTGTTCACTTAGTCAGGAATCATACACTGTGCATCTACCTCTTCCATTACTTAAAAGTTCTCAATCTTATGTTACAAGAATTGTATTTGCAGCAGAGACAAGAAAAGTTGCTGTAATTTGTTTACAATTATCTTTAACATTTGAAGGATTGGTGTGAAAAACTCAAAAGGAGTTGTCAAAGCTGGCTACTACCAAGCTTTTAGTACCATAGCCATGCTACACATGCAGAGTAAATTAAGTCAATTGCCTTGAAGATTTTATATTGATCCTTTGACTAACAAGTAACAACAAAGCAAGATCAGCAGTAAGAATACAAGCAAGTACGTTTGTCCCTGATTATTGAGAGTTCTGTCACGCAACATACACAGAAGCAAATCATTGTGTAATAGTGTTCATTGAACGAGCAAAAATATTAAACATGTGGTCTTCCAATAACCAATGAGAGTTTTAAACAGGATGACAATCGACTTCTCAAACTATGTTTTCAAGTATCAGTGTAACAGCAAAGCACAGTCTAGTCTGAAACTTATTTTTAGATCAATTGCCTACATTTTTTATGTTGAGTATTATGCATATAATAAAGAAGTGTCCTCTGTCAGACCATGAAAAAAACACATCAGCACACTCCAGCCAGATAAGGAAACAAAGATTTATTAGAAACTGGTAGTTGTATAGATCTAGAAAGGTAAACATACATTTTAAAAGACAAAGAATACACAATTGAACACAGTCGTCATCAAGGCACATAATGAAAAATCAAATCTGAAACAGTTCATCTTTTCAACATTTGAAAAGGTCACCATAATGTACTCATAATGGCACTTGCACACTATAAACAAAATTAAACAAGTCTACAAGACTGAAACTGCTAAAGTCATCTTTACATCACACACACAATACATTTGCTCATTGGTCACAGTCAAACAAAATTATCAGCAACTGATCTCACAAATCCCACAAAGGTACAAGAATATTGGCAAAACCAAGAAACACTCAGATCAAAAAGGCATTATACATAGAAATGATTTGAATAGAATGACTTTTTGGGTTTTGTTTTTTAAAAGTGCAAAGTCCAACGTTTCCCTAAAGGGAAGGCCAAAATACAGCTAGAGCTGCCATCTTCTGAAATATGATAAAACAACATTTTATAATAGAGATTTTATGGAGTTATTATGTATCAGTTTATGGAGAATGAGCACCAGCCATGGAAGCACTGAACACAACTTTACATGTGATTGCTCTTTGAAAAAGATGGGCCATAGTATATGTAGAACAAGGGAGATTCAGACCGTTATTTTTGCTTGTTTGCCTATTTGTCTGCTTAAAAAAAAAAAAAAAAAGTGCCCCTCCCACCCCCTCCAAAAAAGAAAGAATTAAAAAGAAGACCCTTAATGACCTTAACAGAATGAAGTTCTTCCTTCAGTAATCCAATTTCAGGAAGTGGTCTAAGAGCAGTTGCTTTTAGAAGGTCAAGGTAAGTCTAATCTCGAATTTACCAAGATTAAGACACTACACATACAGAAAGCAGAAAAAGCCCAACAAATGAGTTCAGTAATAGTTGTTAATCTATTTCAGTGTTCAGGCCTGAAGGCAACTGTGTGCTCCTCCACAGACCAAAAAAAAAAAAAAAAAAA